>JAOUQZ010000051.1:16418284-16450407 GCA_028564935.1 Neosilurus hyrtlii
TCGGCTGAGATGGGCGCCAGCCTCCCCGCGACCCTAATTAGGAATAAGCGGTTCAGAAGATGAATGAATGAATGAATTATCCTAGTATAAATAAACATTAATATTATCGCTGTTATTAACTTCTAAATGATATCTCCAAAATGTAAAATATACTGTGTAGTAAAATCATTATTTTTAACTATCTATCCATCTATCCATCCATCCATCTATCTATGGTAATAAAGATTTATGCCGTGTCCAAAAAGCAGAGCTCCCGATAGATATATCTATTGATAATTGTTCAAGGCTGATGGTATAAGAATGCCGTTCACCACTTTTCACTAGCTGATTTCCATGTTCAGTTGTATCACCTGCCTTATTAGTCTAATTTATCCGTACCATCTATAGCTGGTAAGATTTTATCTGAGTTTATAGAATGTACTAGATGGGGTGCAGTCATACTGAATGTGTGTGTGTGTGTGTGTGTGTTGGGGGTTATCACAAGCATAAAGGAATGATCACATCATCACACAGAGAACCAATCAGAACACCATGAGTATGTACCTCTGCAGTCTGAGACGCAAAATAAAGACCTTTCAATTTTAATTGTTTAATGGTTAATTTAGAAAGATATGACATCTCTCCACTACATAAAGTGTGATTGTGCACATTTAGCTCAGTTCTTTGAGTCATCTAAAAAAAACAAAAAAAAAACATGGTGTGTTTTTGAAATAATCATGAACGGGAAATGTGAGGAACCTCCATATTTATTGTGGCCCTTCCATCTTCCAGGTGTTCTTACGTTCAGTTTTGGTAATGCGCAAGCTATATACAACAGCCAATCAGCATCAAGCCAGCGATGGGGTACGGACATAGGACAGCCATCAAAGACATTCCACGCCTATAGGGATCTGCTAAGGAGCTCCGCTATATAATTTCAACAGTATTATCCTATTTATTCAGCAGCATTTCCACCTCCCTGTATCACAAAAAGTACTCATTCTACATTTACTCACAGGACAATAATCACTTAACATTTATTTACACAATATAATGCATAGGATATTAAAATGTATACTGTATTAAAATATTTTATAAAAGGAAAAAATTTTCCACTCAGTATCATGAAACTGACTATTAACTGGTCTTGAATTTACCTCATGTCCAGCCCATTGAGAAACAGAATGCGATCTCCTGGTTTAAGGCCACACTCCTGAGCAGGACTATCTGGAGTATGGGAAGGGACAAGTCATTGTTAAAACATAACTCAGATCTAACAACTCATATTCATCATGTCATATTATTTTCAATTTGGATATTTGGATATTTGCCTAGCAAAACAAAATAATTCACCTTGCGATTCTAATACATTTGGAAGGAATTGTGTACAGTGTATTCAGTAACATATCTACTGATAGATTGAGACACGAAAACAACACTCAGTTTTGAGTCTAGGAGAGTTTGCCATCAGTTTGGTCATCACGATACTGGACGCCTACAATATTTCCATAAGCAGCCCCACATGGCTCGGCTGAGTCAGTGCTAACTAGGTTTCTAACCGTTCCTGTTGTGGGCGAATATCGTCATGCAGACACTCACACATTCACCTCCCACTCTCCAGCCCCTCACACATTAATCCAGACTTTCATACACAATGTAGGCTTGCCCAAATCAAATCCCAATCACAACACTTAACACATAACAAACATTACCAGACTTCTTAAGGACATCACTGAGTTACTCCAGTGAATGCAGAATCTACTTATGTTCTTCTCACTTTATTTAGTAGTAGCTGTTTAACTCAGAAATATGTCCAAAGGAAGTCTATAGTATACCTGGAATTACAGAGTCGATCCAGACAGGAGCATGGCCTCTGAGAGTGAACCCAAAACTCTTTTTTCCTCTGTACACACGGATGGTCCTATGGGAGAAAACATCAAATTACTGTCCCTGTCCATTATCAAATACAGCATTAGATACAAAAATATAATGCGGATAGACATAATTCTTGGATCAGATATAAATTTTCATGTATTTATGCAACTATATTAAAATATAAGCTATACAGGATTAAACGTTATCTGTAACAAATATACACGATTCATAAATTCATTTGCGTTTGATTTTAATGTGGCTAAAAGATTTACAAGTACACATTAATATGTTTATGTTAAAATCTCTAAAAAGATGAGCAATGGATATGAAATTCTCACACCTAGAGCAACAAACAGATCTAATCCAGATTCTATTTTTGGCTTCTGCTTGCACACAGTAGGCAACAAAATGAACAGAAGAGTAGACAGCACTGCACTAAGACTGCATCGAGAACATGGAGCAAGACAATTTGACGATTCAATCCAGAAGAGTGCCTTGGTTTTTTTCTGCTTCTCACTGAGAACATTTGACATTTGAACGTCGAAGAGCATGCTGCTGGTTGCTGTGGCAACTCCTCGAAAAGATACTGAAAATGTTGGACAATAATGGAGGTGAATAAGCAGTAAAATGTCATACCATTTGAACAAAAGGCAAATTACTTCAGTTAAGTGAAAGTGTGTTGATTAAAACAGGGGAACAGGGACCACAATACATAATTCTGTATTAAGAGGACATTGTTACATAATTTGTAAACAAAAAATTAAAAACAGAGCAGATTAGGCATTAAAATGTTATCTTGATAATGGCAGTGAGTCATATCTGATCCATAGGGACATCTATTAAAATCTATAATGTCCTGATCGCAGGGTGCTTGTGTCAAACATACCACTATTTAATGACTGGGGAAAAAATCCATGTTACAATCTTCATTAATTAATTATCAAGGTGAAAAACATGCTTAAAAGGCTGATATAGGAGATAATAGGCAGCAGTAATGATGCTACATAAAATAATTTGACAATTTGAAGGTCAGTTATTTCTGTAATCTCTCTCTCTCTCTCAAAAATGTCACAGTATAAATATATTCATGGCCAACATGTGATGAGATACAGCACATAGTGTATGCTTAATCTTCTCTTTTATGCTACAAAGAACCATTTGTTGCCTTATTAATGTAGTATGGTAGAATTGTACAAGAGAGGTGTAAACAATGTGGAACATAGAACATGTGGTGCATGGATGTGTGGGTGTCTGGGTGCGTGCTTGTTCTTTCCCTCTTGATGTGTGCTTGTTTTCTGGGTGTTCCTGTTTTCTTGGTGTTAAATTTTCTTTAAAAAAATGCATAAATGAATTAGCCAAAAAAACCCAAATGATCTGATTTTGTTTACTGAGATTAGGGTAAGGTGTAGGTGTAGCATTAAATAACTGTAAATGTAAGAACACAAATGTGTGTGTATGTGTGTGTGAACTGATATTCCTACCGTATTACATATTATTAAATATCTTCTATACCTAGAATATGCTTTACTTCACAGCCATTAATCCATGAAGAAGTCCTGAAACAAGCGTATACCAGTGATGCTGTTCCCACCCACCCCCACACACACTCCTACACATGACGCAAGTCCAAAATTCCACAGAATGAAATATCAACACTGATGTTTTTTGAAGAAACATCCTCTTACAAATTAAATTTTTTAATTTGCCATATTTTATATTCACAGAGGACTCTCTTCCCTTTCGTAGAAGTAAAAGTAAAGCACAACCTGTACTCATATGCAGTTCTTCATATACAGTTCCAGCTACCTCCTATGACATCTCTCTCTCTCTCTCTCTCTCTCTCTCTCTATATATATATATATATATATATATATATATTTTTTTTTTTTAAACTTAATATTCAATCATACAATAAATTAAGAGTTTTTTATTGTATTAACTTAAAATGTAATACAATGAAATAAAGAGGCTTGTATTTAATGTATGTTTATATTTATATATACCTCTGATTTGCTCCAGTGGAGGGAATGCTGGGGATACCAGCAGTGCTCTTCTTATGGCCACGCTCATGGTTCTCTCCGGTGTCTCTGGGCACTGAGCTAGCTCTTTTGGAGGCATGTGGCCGCTCATGGTGCTCCTGGCTGCGGCTGCGGCGCAGTCGGTTCTGGCCTGGCTCACTCACACTCTTACTGCGACACACACGGTTGAGAAGGCTCTGAGAGACGGCTTCATCAAAGCGCTGCCGGTGCTTCTTGGGGATGAAGATCCTAGCAAACATTGTAACAGCAAGGCAGAAGAGAGCGAAGGGGAAAATCAGCTGTATAGAGCCATTAGGTTCAGTTTTCACACCAGTTCAGATGACAATGTGCTCCAGCCAAAGGCAGAGGCTTACAACAGGTTCCTTTCCCTCTGATCAAAAGAAGAAGTAGCTGGGGAAAATGTTCATGTTCAGAAATCCTTTACAGTAGTACAGAGTGTCCTTCTATGCTGCAGATGATGACTGAGTCTCTCAAATGAGAAAAGAAGTCTGCTTTCCTACTGACAAGCTCCTACTACAGCAGGCAGCCTATAGCAAATTGAAAGTGGTGTGGGAGTATCTCTCTCTCTCTCTCTCTCTCTCTCTCTCTCTCTCTCTCGCTCTCTCAATTTAATACACAATTTAAAACCAGTACAATTCATTACCATTAACTGAGAAATGTAAATATGCCATTATGTACAAACAGCTGCCATGGCATTCTCTGGTGCTGCAAGGTGCACATTACATATGCAGAGCTGAGTGGAGTAGCTTAAATATGAGGGACATAAGGGATCTAGTAAAGGGGAGCACAGCCAGGTAGACTGGGAGACATTTAAGTGTGTAAAGAGGCCAGCATGGTCTGTACATGTACAATGTATTAGTAGATGTGAATGTTTTATACTCTGGATAACAAAGAAACATTTTAGTTACCAAAGTTTTGTGAGCCAGTCATTATTACATGTTTATTATATATTTGCATTTAAATGCAAAAATGTATAAATAATATTTTTGTAGATTTCATCACTAATAGCAGCAAGTTTGCCTATTACATACAGTACACTGTCAGAAACATAAGTACTGTAGGAGACTATTTCTGTCCCCTGAGGTCTACACAATCTTCCTTTGATTATTGCACCTTAGTGTAACTATGTGTACTTAATTTCAGAGGAAAAAAGATGCATATATGTTGCCAAGCCGTCCTCACAGGCTAAGGCACACCTGTGCAATATTCATGCTGTCTAATCAGCATCCTGATATGCCACACCTGTGAGGCGGATGGATTATCTTGGCAAAGGAGAAGTGATCACTAACACAGATTTATACAGATTTGTGAACAATGTTTGAGAGAAATAGGCCTTTTGTGAATATAGAAAAAGTTTTAGATCTTTGAGTTCAGCTCATGAAAAATGGGAGCAGAAACAAAAGTGTTGCGTTTATATATTTTTTGAGTATACAATAATAATATAATTATTAATAATTATTAATAATTATTAATAATAATTTATATTTTCTCAAACATGATAATTCAGTTGCCTAAGTGCACAACTCCCACAGCAAATGATGCAATCAGGTTACCTGTTGGCAGCTCAGAATGCTTCATCAATAAGACTAACATAAACTGAAGGAGGTTTTAGGAAAAATCACTGACAAATGCTTATTACTTACTGGATTTATTCAATGCCGATTAATTCCTAAATAAATATTAATACATATTACCATAAATGTTTACCATTTATAAGATTGATTTACAATATGGGTGTAACAGCAATATATAAATTTAATAGTTCAACAATCTGAAATTTCCTGTAAATAAACATTACTCATACGACTCATCTTTCTTTTCAAGGCTGTTATTTATTCTGAATCAAATGAATAAAATAAAATAATAAAACAGGGCACTGCTGTGACAGAGCAGAATAATTTAATCATTTTTTTTGTACAGAATCAGCAGGAAATTGTCAAAAGAGTACACCTATTTCATAATGAGCTGCAATGGAGTAATGCTGAATAATGAGAAGAAAAGAGAGAACTAGGAAACGTCTGCAGGCTTTCAGATTAACATATTTTTATATTCTGCCTGAACAAAAACACAGTTTCTATGACTAGACACCATGGCAACCGAATCAAAAATGATGTTTTTATTACCATCAAAGTGAATATCAGAAATGAATGCTGGGTAGCGTCCCAGTAGGCCATCACTAACTGTGTTATACCCATAGTGTTAATACACTGACCCAGTTATTGTTCAGTAGGTTAGAAATAGGAATAAAAAAATCTTAATGTATATAGTCTTGTTTTTAATTACACCACATATCAGTTGTATGTATAATTCAGTGAATATTTAAGTTTATACCCAGTACAAACATTGCACACACCCTGATGCTGGAGCTCAGACAGAGGACAGATCAGAGTTGAGCAAGAACGCAAACAGCAGTTTTCTGATTGAGGTACACACACAGTAGGAGCCTGAGCCTTGAAATACAGTAAATGATGTACCAGCCAGTTGCAGTTGTATCTCCATAGTCACATTCAGTATATGTGATCTACTGAGTCACACTTCTCAGTATACACTTCTGTATAGGGTACGTAATTGAAGAGGTTACAGCCTTAGCATACTGCAGATGTACATCAGACTTTTTGTGCATTAGTTTTTTCGTCCCACTTTCATTTGAAAAACACATTTTTCATTATCGTATGTAGTGTTAGTTGTAAGCATTAGAAATCCGAACAGACTGATGTCCACCTTAATAAGGTACTGCACAATTAAATGTGGGGTTTTTTTGAGTACCCAGTTAAAATATGATTGTTCTGTGATGAAATGTATTAGTGTTTGTGTTAATATTGATAAAGTTACAATTTATAATAAAATATGGGAAATTTAAAGGGTGGAAAAAGGCTCAAAACGCCGTCTAGTGGTTGAAATCATATTGAACTGCACAAGGTCCATGGTGACGTAGAGTCAACTGTTTAGTGCATAACAATGGCATGCAGTTAGAGGTGGGCAGCACCTCTGCCCCTGCCTTGACTCTAGTGTGGGAGCCTTTGAAACCTCTGTCCTTTTCAAAAACATGCAGATTGACAAATATATATGGTATACGCTTGTTTCAGTACTTCTTCATGGATTAATAGCTGTGAAGTAAAGCATATTCTAGATATAGAAGCTATTTGATAATATGTAATACGGTAGGAATATCAGTTCACACACAAACACACACATTTGTGTTCTTACATTTACAGATGGAATAGGAGTTCATGCCCCTTCCTTACCCCACTTTTTAAAAAATCTATTTCCCAGAATGATGCAGTGGGTGGAGTTAGTTTTATTTTTTATTTTTGTTGTTGTTTTTTTGGAGGGGGGGGGGAGTAATGTTACACTTTAGCTATCTTTTGAGATAAACACTCAACCAATAATAAGATCAAAGAAAGACACAGCTTGAGTATCAGACATTTTGTAGCATTCCTGCCCCAGGTGAGCAATTTACCCAAAAGGCTTTGCTTTACTGTTTGTTTTCTGACTCAGACATTCTGAGCTAATATAAGAAACTGCTCTGGAGAAACAGATTCATTTCTGTGCTTGCCAAGCAGACAGATTGTGCTGGGACGCAGAGCTGTGTCAGCACTGGATCAGCTTTGGTGATGCACATGCCATATCACGCCACGGAACTATTGGATTGCTTATAGAGGAATTTTACCAACAGACACGCTCCAGCTCACACACAGCAAAGCTATACAATCCTGAGCACAACAGTGGCAGATGGAATCCAACCAGTTAGCAGCTTTGTGTAGTCAGACTGATTAACTCCCACTTTACACAAATATTACAGGTTCTCTTGCAAGTTTTCAGGTACATGCTGTTTACAGTGAACATTAGCCTGAATCTCAAGTGAAGGAATCAACATCGAGGCCCTCTAGTGGCCACCAGACAGTGCAGATTTGCTAAAAATGTTTCAGGTCAGAGAAGCACTGGAATAGAGGTTAAAAACTAGAACACAGTAAAAACTGTCAAGAGGTATAATGCCTACCTGACATTAGAAATGAGTTGTTGCTGTTCCTCAGTGGTCAGGATGTCAGGAAGAACAGATGCCAGCCAGTCCACATTTCTTTCAGCAGCAAACTGCTTCAGTAGAGCAAACAGCTTCTCTTTCACCTCAGGCTCCTTCCCCAACACATCCTCAATCTAAACAGGACACAGGTATTGTAATTCACATAAGATAAATTGTTCTTTTAAATTATGGGGGCTTTTTCTGTGCCGTGTCATAGCAACGATACAATTTCAAATGTGATCTCACCCTTTTATTAAATTCTAAGGCTCTATGTTTGCGGTCCAACCGTGTGCCTTCATTGCCTTTCTGCCATTCATCTATGCTGCTGCTACGTCTGTGCCTGCTGCCCATGCAGAGCACTCCAAGGCGCAGTGTGCGACCCTGTGATGCCTTTATTAAGGTAGCAGCCATTTCATGATGCTTCACAGGGATTCCATTCACTTCCATGACATAATCACCAGCCCTCAGACCACTCCGCCCAGCAGGAGAACAGGGAGAGCAGTCCTCCACCAGAAGGGGGCAGTCCCCTACAATTGTAAACCCAAAACGACTATCGGGGCCTGGGGTAATATCCATCTGCAGAGAAAAGAAATCACTATCACTGATATTTACTACCAATGATATTGGAGCTACAGGGAAGAAGGGAGATACAAAATAATGATAAAGTGAAACATAAATAAATGTCAGGCCATACTAGCCATCCTAGCCATGTACATGACCATAGCAAGATGAATATGTGTGGAAGGAAAGAAAAAAAACCCAAACAAACTCAATGCCATATTAAGACCTTGGCTGTAAACTAATTCAAAGCAGATGGGAAATAATAGGTTAATTGGGTAGATGAAACCTCGATCATGGTTCTTGCAAACATTAATTAACTTTCAAACCTGCTGTATTCTGGAGACCACGCCAATACTGGGTGGGATGTTCTTTTGTGCCTGAGCCAGTGCAATGACAGCCTGAGCTCCCAGACTAGACACATCCTGCCCTTCAATCTCCAGCACCTGGTCTCCTGGCTGTAAACCAGATAGGTGGGCACTGCTACCCTCCTCCACTGTAAGGATATAGCTGGGCCCAGTGCCCCCAAGCTGGAAGCCAAACTCCTCCGGCCAGCCATGGTTAGATGTTGGCATGGTAAGAACTGTAAGAGAGGAAACACAGCTTCTTACCTTTCTGTTTTCTTAATGCATGTTCAGCTGTGTGATGATGCGTTGACTGGAGCTGTACCAAAGATGTAATGAAGCCCAAACCTGTTCCTGAATAAGCAGGCAATCTAGAATCTTGTCAAGATAACTGACAATTTGACAAGCAGCCATGTAAGCAGGTCAGATTGCTCTGTCGATGACAATACTTACATATTCAGAAAATGTTGGAACTATGGTTAAGGAGTATATTACAGGCTCAAAGCCAGCAAGTCTTAGCTGACTCCTCAAACCTCCTGCTGTCATTGACCTCATTGAGAATACATAGCTAAGGAATATAAACTCACATGTGCTTAGAGGACAGACCATTACACAGCCATTTTTGCTCGGCTGCATGCCAATAAAACATTCGACACCCTCTACAGCATAGTGTGTTATTAAAAAATGTACATGAGAATGATATTTATTCTAAAAGAAAAGTATATACAAATATTCATTTGGCAATGCACATATGTAGAACAAAAATCTAACAATTTACCAGCTGCTGGCCGACCAAGGAGTCCTTACATCTGCCCTGATCATTAAGAGAAATCTACTCATTTTATACTAATTTACAGAATTACAGTGGTTAATATCTGTGGTGATGTGTATTTACACTTAATATGTCTCTCATCTATGCACAATTCATGAGAAAATCACATTCTTCCTGTCTCATCACAAGCAGTTTAAAACACGAATTTAAACTTACAGAAATCTTTAGGTGCATAGCGTGGGCCAGACTTCTGGTTTTGCCGTAAGGAGGACCTCCCTTTCTTATTTTGCAGAAATCTCTTCATTTTGGGCAAGTCAACAAGTGTCGATGGTTATAGCCATAAGAAAAATATCCAGTGCACTTCTCCTACCTAAATGACTCCTAAGTGCATTCAATACATCCTCTCGGTAAACGTTAGCACGCAAAAAGCAGAGTCTTCCCAGTGCCCTCCATCATCAAAGTCAACCATTGCGGGTATAGACACATAAAACAGTGATGGGCACACAGTGCCGAAATCCTTTTCTCCGTCACGTTGACTCTGCATCTCTGGCAGGTCTGTCTAGTCTTGCCTGCAGAACTAACACTGTGAATCTGGGACAGTGTAGCACAGATCCTTAATAATTCTCTCTCCAAAAAGGGTAAAGTGAGGCCCCATTTTGCTATAAATATCTTCCTCCCATACTCTGACAGCTAGCTCCCTCTCCAAGGGATGGAAAGTGGCCCAGTATCAGCATGGGGATGTAGCAGGACGGTGGAGGCTAATTAGAACGTCTGTGAGAAGATCACAGTCACACCAATGCAATTAAATCCCTTGGTCTGGATTAAGCAGATTAAATGATACATGCTAGGGTCCCCAACCACATGACAGGGACACACTTGGACAGTGTATCTTGGGGGAAGACTCATGAGGGGAGATTGATTTCCACAGGAAGCTTAACTGTGGTCTCAGTCACAAATAAGCATTCAGTGACCATATAGTGTATTCATTCCTTAGAGAAAACCCAAATAATGCACAACATTAATACTCAGCAGTGTAACACTCAGTCACTCCACACAAAACATTAGCACCAATGTAATTTAGCCAAAACTACTCTGTTTGAAACATTAAGTCTAATTAATGCAGCAGTAATGAGCCAGGTACAAAGTGTCAGAGCTAACTGAATAATTTAGTGCTCTTCCACAATCAATGTCTCATTTTACCAGTTCAAAGACTCCAAACCATAAAGCAGCGAAATGCTTTGAGATTTCAAATAAAGCACACACACACACACACACACACAAATCCTTCTTGAAACTGCATTAATTTAAAGTACTTTGGATTTTATTAACTTTAAATGATTATTAGTTTATTAGTTCAAGTACTGGAAAGAGGGAACAGGACAATTTGGTAATTTCCCTGAGGAAATTTTGATTTTATTCAGTTAATACCGGGTAATGTAGATACTATACCTATAGAGAATTGCACTTACACTGAACTCTGATCCCCCAGGACTGAAATTTATGACCCGCGTTTTAAAGATCTCCACCTAATTTAACACAAATTACACTGAAATACAATGCCACTCATTGCTCTTCTTTTTCAGAATAGTGTAAAATAGAAGTACTGTTATTAAGAATCTGCTGAGTTCTCACAATGTGCTGATTAGGGGATGGATGTAGAACCTGCAACACTTCCAAACCAAATAACTAAATATTTCAGATACAGTTCTTAAGAGATGCAAAATGCAGTGTTAGCTCACCCTAGCCGATTGTTACACCTCTGCCCCTACAAAAATGTTCAGCAGTCTAAAACACACAAATAGAGAAGCGTACATACCCTTTAACAATTGCTGTATCCGTTGTTGGACATTGAATCCTTGAAGTTTGGGTTTTTTCCACCTGTGCTAAAAGGCCCTCAAGATATCACCTGTGTTGTGCTGTAACCTGAGAAGTGTTTGCTGCTCCAGCCAGGTTTCAACCACAGCAACCTGAGCCTTGTAGAGATCCATCTATAACTGCTCTGATACAGTTAAAATAAAGACAAACCATCAGCCAACAGTAATCTTAGACAATTATAACATGTACTGTACAGAAATATTGATTAATATTTATTAGTGAATATGGAGTGGGTAATATGTGTGTATACGTGTTTATGTATAGGTGTGGTTGGATTTATGTGTGTTGGGTTTTGCATGGTTTTATATGGTTCTACTCTCAGAGCAGTCACTTGTTTCTCACAGGTCCATAAAGCGACATGGCTCATTTTTCATCAGTCTGTTGGTTTTTTTTGTTTGTTTATAAACATGATGTTCATGACGATAAAGACAATGTGGAAAGAGTTATAAGTATTGATATGGTTTTGTTGGTTATTACATAATTCTCTTTATGGAAAATCCCTTGTAGTACTTATCAATTTATATTCTTATTGTGTATGTATATATAAATTACTTTATATTTATTTTCTATTGCCTAGTGTTGGCTGAGATAGGCTCCAGCCTGCCTGTGACCCTAGTAAAATAAAGCAGTTCAGCAAACGAATTAATGAATCTCTCTCACTCACTCATTTGCCAAACCACATAACCCTATTAGGGTCATGGGGAGGCTGGAGCCTTTCTCAGCCGACACTAGGCACACCTTGAACAGCTAGCCAGACCATCACAGGGCCAACACACACACACACACACACACACACACACACACACACACACACACACACACACAACCATTCAGACTCATACCTATGAGCAATTTGAAAGAGCCAATTTGCCTAGTGTGCATATCTTTGGTCTGTGGGAGGAAACCGAAGTACCCGGAGGAAACTGGCATGGGGAGAACATGCAAACTCCATACAGCAAGAGACCAGGACTCAAACTCAGGACTGTGAAGTGCTTGCTGTGAAGTGGATGTGCTAACAATTACGCCGCCCATGAATGAATGAATAATTATTACAGACAAAATTCAATCAAAATAAATAAGAATCTCCTGTTAGAAAGAAATTCGAAAATACAAAAGTAATTGGATCTTTTAATATGATTAAATGACCACAAGGTAAATTAAAGTCAGGACTCTTACCCTATCAGAGACTTTTATATTGAAGTTTCTCAAATGAAGAGTGTTTTGACTGGCTTCACACTGCTACCTACCAACGTCGAATGAAAGAAAAAAGTATCAGGATGTTTTGTAAATGATTAAAGGTGGGTTTTAAATTATTCTTCTAGTGTCTTTTTCTCTTAGTAAATTCTTCCCAATGTTCCCTCCCTATGTTGAGTTAAATGGAAATACTTTCACCCTTAGAGGCGACATGAAGTGAAATTAAAGTAAAAGTCCAGAAACATGGTTCTGTAATAGTTCCAGTCGGTTGTGAAGGGAATGAAGTAATCTGTGGAATCTGAGCTGCAGGAGTGAGAGATGTGGTGGGGGGTAAATAAATGCTATAAGTCTGGTTTGTTTGTGCAGCAGAGCGCCAGGTAAATGGACTTCCTGACTCTTTTTGGGATCTATGTGGCGGTGGTGCTCACCTGCATCGCCCTGGTGTGTAGATACTCTGGTCAACAACACACCCCTTTTACCCGAGTCCACAGCATCCTCTCAGAGGTAAACACTCCACATCAGACCCCCCCGAGGGGGAGGGGAGGGGGGGGGGGTCACACATGTCACACATCTCACACATCTCACACACTGCTTGGAATTAGAGGTTAAAACTGAAATAAGTTTGTTTGGGATTGGAGTAAAGCTCTTCAGTGACAGAGTGACACTCAGCATCACTTAAGTTGCATGTCCACGTTATACCATCCTCTTCACACTTACCCTGATGAGTTACTGCAGGGACGTGGACATTTCCCAGACGTTTTATGATGGTTTTATCTTAAACATCCATCCATTTACTGAACCGCTTAATCCTATTAGGGTAGCAGCCCGGCTGGCTCTTATCTCAGCTGGCACAGCTTGCCGGTCCATTGCAGGGTCAACACACACACACAACCATTCACACTCACATCCGCGCCTGGGGCAATTTGGAACAGCCAGTTAGCATCATTTGCATGTCTTTGGAGTGTGGGAGGAAACCCACACAAGCACGGGAAGGACATGGAAACCCCACACGGAAACACGGGACTCGAACCCAGAACCCATTTATCGCAAACAGCGTTATAAAAAAATTACATAAGAAAAAAACATCTCTCATTTGTTGGAAGGTCTTACATCCAAGATTTCCACATATGACTTTATGCAGATTATTAGATTGCTGGGTGCTGGGAATGTTATGTTGTATGCTTGTATTTGGATAAAATTTGGCACAAATACTTTTTAGGACCTTAAAAACATGCATGAGGACAATAATAGATGGGGGTTTATTGGAGAGTGATGACATCATCAGCTGACCCATGTTGCATTGCTGTCCTGAGCATCTTTTCCGAGTGCCTATTTAATAAAATAGTTATACACTACATGAGTAAAAGTTTGACCTCGCCCATCACACATATGGGTCATTCTCTGAAATTGGATCAAATTTAATGATTCACATGTTGGGCCTAATATTTTCAAAAAACTATAAAGAATTAAAAGAGCAATCCCTGCCCAAAACATACCACATGGACTCATACAACTTGTCAGACAAAATAATTTGGACACCTCCAGCGGGGTGGGGTTGGGGGGGGGGGGTATTGTGTGTTTTCTGCAAAACTGGCTGCATTTTTGTTCCTTGTGTTTCATGCCATGCTATCACCGATGTATCAACTTAAAGTGCCAGTAGGGCCTGCAATAAAGATCTTGCATTAAAATTTATATCCAAAGTAAATTTGGATGGAAAGAAATTCCTGTGTTCTGGTTCTGTGCGTAACCAGTGGTGTCTATCCCAGATATATACAGAACCGACCCATTTTTCCTGTGAGGGGTGAGGTTCCATGTCACTGTAAAATTGAGTTCCTCCTGAAGTGTATTCACTTCACATATAGTAAGTGGTAATTAAATAATTCACCAAAAACAAATGGGATGAATTTGGTGTCTGTACATGAATGAACTTGAATATGAATTTGGTTTTACAAACAGATTTATTCCTGTTTGTTACTAATAAAAGAGCAGTTTTGTGCTTTGCTCACTGTCTTTGTAACAGTGGTTCATGAATTGATGGTCAATATCAAGGAATATAATCTGGACTACATTGAAATTTGGGGATTGTGAATTTTTTACCCCAGTGTCACACTTTATGGTACAAGTTTCAGAGAATAAACCATATATGGGTCATTCTCTGAAACTGGAACATAAATATGCATTTCTATCATCCCATTCCACATTTAGCTCCCTTTACACTTATCGTTTTTACAGTTACTTACACTCTTCTCTAAAGGCTTTTCACTAATTTTGTGTATTTGAGTGCAGCCAAATGTTACTGTTTGGAAAAAAAGGTCAGGCACACAATCCAGTCAGCATTCATGTTTATTCTAGTGATTTTAGATCAGTGGTTTGTTTAGGCTCCATTCTAAGCACTTCTAATGAGCCTTGCTTTGTGCACTGGAGCATTATCATGCTGGAACAAATTTGGACTGCTGAGCTCCACTGAAGGGAGATTTTATTTCTACAGAATTTCAATACGTTTTATACAGCGGTGTATATATAAAATTAAATATATATAAATCTGTGGCAACAGTTTGAATAAGATCTGTACCTAGATGTGATGGTGTGGCGTCTACATGCCGTATTTTTGACCATAGAGTGTTTATACAACAGTTAAAACACTGAGCAATGTTGGCTCAGTGGTTAAGACTCTGGCTTACTGATCTGAAGGTTAGGGGTTCAAGCCCCAGTACCACCAAGCTTCCATTGCTCTGGATAAGGGAACCTGTCACATGCCATAAATGTAAATGCAAGCTTATGGGCTACAACCGGGTTCTCTGCACTGTGTAAAGAATAGACAACATCTGGAACTAGACCCTTTACTCACTAACACTTAATGTCTCAGAAGGATGTTAAAGAAAACCTATATTGAGTTTTACTTCCCTTTCAACTCTAGAAGAATGAATTTATTTAATTAAGCCTGTTATCAGGGTAGTCTGGATTATGGTTTATCTGGAGCCTATCCTAGGAACACCAGGTGTTAGACAAGTTCATTACAGTACTCTATGCTTAGAAATATTCAGGTGTACTTTTGTATAGACAGTCTGCCTACTTGCTATCGGAAGGTAGGAAACCGGAGCAAAGCTTCCCTGATGAGACCCATGAGGACACTGGGAGACTTTGCAAAACTCCATACTAACAGCAACCAAAGCTGAGCATTAAAATAGTCCAATACAGAAAAAAATAATCACAATTTATGCACCATCAAGTGAAACTGGGGCATAAGTGTTTATGCAGCAGAATCATTGTGCACATGTAAGTTGGAAAATGTTCAGTTTCATTCAAAAATAGCTTTGACTGAAGAATTAATGTTTAAAAAAATGTATATATGTAGACTGAGTGCCCTAACAACAGCCACAAAGGTCCAATATAAGAGAGATTCAAGTGAAGAGGTTTTCTGAAATTTTTTACGGGGAGACATGTTAAAATGGTTGTTGGGGTAATTTCTCTCTCTCTCACACACACACACACACACACACACAACAGATGTGGTAGAAAAAGTGGGTTGAAAAAATGCTTACATAAGCTCAAACTGGCTTACCTGCATTGTGTCATACTATGATTTAAACAAACCAAAACAAAATTATTAAAAGCTTCACACTGTTAGCTACTTCAGTTGCTTGATTTATTTAATTAAATCCCTAAATATTGAATTTTCTTGTGTAGAACTGGTATTATATACGTAACATAATGTCAGGGCATTAAACATGTTCACAAAATGAGGGGGAAATCATAATAAATGTAATTAAGTGGAGAATTTCAAAAGGTTTTTCGAAAACCTTATTGGACTAAGTCAAAATATTTTCCAGGCTCCATTCCACTTACACTACTCTATGAAGTGAGCCAAAAAAAAAAAAAAAAGAAGTAGTACATGGCTCATATGAATACTTGATTCTAATTGGTCAATTATGATAACTAAGTGGGCTGTTATTTCTTTATAAGTATATATTTTATGTCCAATAGGAAAATATATTTTTGGTAAAACAGTGTTGCTAGCAGAGCATTAAACTAATTTTTAAAATCAATCTAATCACCTTTTGTATGTAGTTATGTAATATGCAGGATAATGTGCAGTGATCTGGTCATTGTCATAAAATGCCTGAAAAAAGTTCCTGATTCTTCTGTTATGGGTTTCTTTTGAAACGGCGACAGGCATGCAGTGCATTATCTCTTTCTAAAAGCATGTACTTGTTTTTGTTACTCAGGCTGTTTCTCCTTTGGTTCCACACTGCATTAAAAGTGTTTGCTACAGGAGTACACACAGACTCTTCCACCAGAGGTGAGAATTTCAACCAAATCAAGCAATATCTTAATCTAAGTAGGTCATTGATCAGAAAGTATTTAAGGTTTTATTATCATCGTGTGCCGATCAGCCATAACATTAACACCACCTGACTGGCCTGCAGTTAGACAGCCCCGTACTCAGCAAGCTGCAGTGTACTGTGTGTTTCAACACCTTTCTCATAGCCAGCATTAATACGTTCAGCAGTTTGTGCTACTGTAGCTCTTCTGTTGGATCAGATGCTCGAATCCTTACCGTTGCTAATTTTTCCTGCTTTAAACACAATAACTTCAACTAACTGGTATTCTGTTTAATACATCCCACTCCTTGGCAGGTACCACTGTAGTGAGAGAATTAATGGTCATAATGTTTTTAATATTAAGGCTGGTTGCTGTATATTAGCACTTCACTGATGCATTGTTTAGTCTAAGCACCGTAGGTAAAAATACTTATACGTTATTTTTGTCATACTGTATGTAATGTTTTCATACATTTAAACATTTTTAAATAAACAGGGAATACATATTAAAACTATGGGAATACATGGGAATGGTATAATCTATCTGGGAATTAAAAAAACATTATTCTGAGTGGATAATGCTTGAATCCAAACAGTGAATACTTATGGTTTAGCAGGCGGTGTCATATCATGATCACGCTTTAAAATGAAAAACACATGTCAGTCTCATTTTAGTTTGTTTTTCTTGTGTATTAACATCGTACATACTAAAACTTTGAATGAGTGTTAAAACTAGTGATGGGCAAATGATGCAGTGTACAACACATCCCTCCATCTGTGCTGGGAAAAGTGCAGCTGTTAAA
The DNA here is from genome assembly GCA_028564935.1 of Neosilurus hyrtlii. Classification (NCBI taxonomy): domain Eukaryota; kingdom Metazoa; phylum Chordata; class Actinopteri; order Siluriformes; family Plotosidae; genus Neosilurus; species Neosilurus hyrtlii. Next base: position 16,436,067 of record JAOUQZ010000051.1, read on the forward strand.
CAGTGACATCTATTGGAAGGCAGAAATCATAGCAGGGTGAAGGACACCATTGAATGATTTGGTATATTCATGAAAAGAGGATTGGGAATAAAAGTGCTTGTGCAACTGGGACGAAAAGTCTTTCAGAGTGTCATTTCCTTAAATGTAGCGCTGACACCTCAACGTTATCTGTGTCAGTCACATGATTATTCCATATCTAGTACACGCATCGATACAGCATTTCATTTACACTGTCTCTAGTACTTGACATGTTTCTGTGCTTCAGTATTGGTTAGACTAGCACTAAAAAAAACACACTGCAGTTTATTTTTGTTTTAATGTAGTGTGTACTAAACTCTGAACAAGTAGGCTATAAAGATGCCATCAACTACATAGCGTTTATATCTGTTCAGAGTGCACAGAGCTCACCTGACCTGCATTGTAATAATATTATAAAATATTATAAAATCCATAAATGTTTTTTTTCTTTGTTTATGTGTAGTATTTACTAAAGCCCCTGAAGTGTTAGACACTGTTACGTTACATAGCTCTTATGCACCTACATACGCATTTACACGAAGCTCATTTGTCTGTCGTGATCATGTGAAAAAGAACCAAAAAAGTCTTGTTTTAATTTGCTTTTTCTGTTTGATTCCATGTAGTATTTAATAAAACAACAATTTGCCTCAGGCTCAGTGGATGTTGCTGAATTGAGTGGTTCCCTGAGTCTTTCTGTCTCGGGGACTATTTAGCATTGTCCACCTTGCCTGTAGTAAATAGGTGTTTACTGTGGCTTGAGGAGGGACAAAACTAGATGACAAAAGAGAATTTTATGTGACTAAGGGAAATTGCATAACATTTGTTTCTTGTGTTGGTCTCTTGTTTTTAAACTGTGCTGGTTGATTAATTGCATGATATTTCTCAAGTGTTTTTTTCCTCCTGCAACAGAAACAGGTTCTTCATTTACTTGCACCTTATTCTCGAGGCTGTTGTGTATGGAGAATTCTCCTACGAGATCTTTGGGTTCTGTTTACAAATGGACACCACTTTGTTTAACATGTGCCTTCCATATTTTTTCTTGGTAATCAAGTCCTATATTTTTTACCTGTGCTGTAGTAAAGATCCAGGTAAGCAGCATGCACAAGTCAAATGATTGCTTACTATTGTAGAACCTCAGACAGTCCGGTTAAATTCACCTTGTTTTCAGGTACACTGACGAAGGAAAACCATGCAGTTCAACTGCAGGTGTACCAGTATGATGAGAAGTTGTTTCAGAAGGGAAACTTTTGCCAAACATGTCAGTTAGAGAAACCTGCCAGATCTAAACACTGTAGTAAGTAATTCATTATTCATTTAAGAACATGAAGAAGGTTCAGTCTCCTCATGCCTGCAAACCCCATGTTGAAGATCATAATATCACTGTTTCAATATTATTCCTTACCTGAAAATTTGTTGTTAATATCCCTATTTTGTCAAATTTAGGTGTATGTAACAGATGTGTCCAGAGATATGACCACCACTGTGTGTGGGTGAATAACTGCATTGGTGCTCAGAACACTCGATTCTTCTTGCTCTACTTGCTGAGTGTATGTGCCATGGCAGGCACTATTACACTTCTCACAGCAGATATGTTGTTTCACACTGTCCTGCGAACTGGAATCATGCATGCACATTACATTGATGCGGAGGGTCAGGAGCAGCCTGTAGGACCACTGTTTCTTATACAGGTAGGTCACCAAAGAATGGGTACAAAGATATATACGTGGGTACTAGAAGCATTGGGAGAGCACAAACCTCTGTCAAGCCATAAAAAAACAAAAAACACAGCACCTCCTTTTGGGCCTGCTGTATTTTACACATTCAAAAAAAGTCATCCTGTCTTACAATGTTAAAGAATCATTAAAAAAATGGTGTTACCTGGGCCAATACTCCACCCCTCTTTAAAAAAAACAAAAACAAAATCTGCTCCTAATGTTTTGTAAAACGTTGCTGACAAACAAATTGATGCTGACACAAACATAACCTCATTGATGGAGGTAAAAATATTAGTGTGTACTACATGAAAATGACATGGTCTGATTGGTTTGCTACCTCAGGATATTTAAGAGTTCTGTACCGAATGCTCAGTCATGTCACGAAATATTCATTTTAGCAACATCCACTGAGCCTGGGGTGCATAAATGCATTAGTACAACACAGGCACCTAAGCAAAAAAAAAAACATCAAACCCAATTGAGCTCCATAAAGGTGATTTAATATGTACTATAGGAAAACACAAGAAAAACAAACTAAAATGAGATTTGAATCGTTTATATTTACATACTTTAACCATGACACAGAGGTAGGTCAGGTGAATTCCTGCTTCGAACTGGCTAGAAGCTCCATTACATCCGTACCACTTTATCCTGTTTAAAGTTGTGGGGAAGCTGAAGAGGCTCACACTGAACAGTTAATAGCTTTGTGTTGCTATCAGCATCTGTCCAAAGTAAAATACTGAAATGATAGCGAATTACGGTCCATGAAAGTCTTAGTATATACTATGGGAAACACAAGAAAAATAAACTAAAATGATATTTTAACCTTGACACTGAGTCAGTTCAGATGAGCTCTGAGCTTTGAGCTGGCTAACAGCTGTGTGTAAGAGCGTTTGGTTTGTTCACCCTACTCATTCAGAAACTAAAGGACACAGCGCTCCCTAAACGTGTTTTACTACATAGTACAAGACAAACAAACTAAATGTCTAATGTACTAATTATCCCCTGAAAATAATTATTTATGATACAGACATAGTGAGCCAACCAGATGGCGCCATTCCCATGTAGTATATACTAATAGACATTATCCATCCTTAGAAAAATGCTTTATAATACTGGGAAGTATTTTCTGAGTAATTTCCAAGAAGTATTTTTATACCTGAATAAAGCTGACATTTCCATGGCTGAATGATTAACTTCTCTCCACAGCACCTCTTCATGACCTTCCCCAGGATAGTCTTCATGCTTGGCTTCGTGGTATTTGTATTTTTCCTCGTGGCGGGATACACCATGTTTCAGTGCTACCTGGCTCTGGTGAATCAGACATCTAATGAATGGTTCAAGCAGAAAGGTCATGGCTGTCAATACTGCAATCCTGTAGCTGGACATCGATGCCGTACTTCCTACAACCCCTTACGTGGTTTTTATCACAGAGGAATCCTCAAAAATCTTGGAGAAATATTTTGGCCTTTATGCCCTACTCAAAAGAAAAACAATTAGCTTTTGATTAAAGGAATTTGACCAAATACATACATATATATGTGTGTGTGTGTGTGTGTGTGTGTGTGTGTGTGTGTGTGTGTGTGTAGAGAGAGAGAGAGAGCAGATATAGCTTTAGTGGGTCGAACTGATTTTCAGATTTTAGCATGAAATACTACACGTATTGACTTTACAATTAGTCAAGTGGTGTTTATAAATTCCTCCTATGCATCACCTGCATTAATGAGGGAATTCATGACCAATTATCTGATAAATATCTTACAACTCCACATGAGTTTACAGTGAGTCCCCCACTCACGTCTAGTATCAATACTCAATTTGGAATTCCCCTTGTCAAATCATTTGATGTTATACTACATAATTCCTCATTTTTCAAATCCCTTTGTGTAAACAAACCCTCTGACAGCAGTAAGTGTACAGAAACTCCCAGTTACATGGACAAATGATCAGATTTACTTGGTGAATGTATCTCTCAGTCATAGAATGATGATGGAAAAAAGCATATCTTTGCAGACTGACATGCGTGAGTCTGGTTAAATAGTCAAATTTGATCCAATCGAGCACATGAAAAATGAACCTGCACTTGACTTTCGCTTTTTTTGCTTGTAAGAAACAGACTGAGAATGTTCCAGATAAAATATATTCATAGAAGTTTCTGTAAATGAAGATTTCAAATTGTTAAATATTTGTTGCAAATTTCATGTTGATAGCTCCTAGAGAAATATATACTGCCAAAGAGTTTATTTTGGAAACTTTAAATGCATTCTTCTCCATTGTTGATTTTTCCATAGCTCCTGTAGTTCAAACTTCAACTGTCCATATCTATGTCAGATTATGTCCTTTAAAAATACATAATTTGAAAGGGTATTTTATAGATGTAGCCAGGCACATAATCTCATTTTTGAAAAATTGATCCATGTGAATGGTTTGGTGCTGGAGAATCACGTGATACAGAGCTACAGTTTCGATATACTTTGGCCTATAGCCACCTGGACAGCATTGTGCCAAACTGCATGCCTAAATTATTAGACACTTGCATTAAGTAATCTCAAAAAAAAAAAAAAGGTTTTATGTGGTTTATAACTTTATATGACACTTTTATTCATATAAAATGCACAAAAGGACAGCACTGAGCTGAGTAACTTGGTAGCAGCCGTCATGAATCCAGAATTACCACCTTGTATGACTTTCAGGTATCAAAGACGTGTAGGAATGGTGGTGTAGGTTCTGAGGTTCGAAGTGATTTAGATTTGAAATGTAATTAGTGGGCAGCGCAGTGGTTAGCACGTCCGCCTCACAGCAAGTAGGTCCCAGGTTAGACTCTCTGTCTCAGGCGCTCCTGTGTGGAGTTTACGTGTTCTCCATGTGCTTGCGCAGGTTTCCTTCCACAGTCCAGTAACGTGCATAGTAGGTTAATTGGCGGTTTCAAATTACCCCTAGGTGTGAGTGAGTGTGAGTGTGTGTTAGCCCTGCGATAGCCTAGCGAGCTGTACAGGGTGTACCCCGCCCTCGGCCAGGGTCGGCTGAGATGGACAGCCTCCTCCCTGCGACCCTACTTAGGATTAAGCGGCTTAGAAAATGAATAAATGTATAAATTTGTTTACTTCGATTCAGACCTGTTGTTAATGAAAACAATATAAGTGGTATCTGAAAAAATGCTAAAGGTTTCCTTCAGTAATATGTGAGAATTCAGATGCATTTTGTTTTTGCATCTGATTTATTCCACTGTTTTAATACATTACTTTGTATTGTTTTGACTGTTGGAATAAATGTTTTTTTCTTATTCGAAGTTATTTAAATAAGTGATTGCTGTTGTTCTTCTGTATACCCTTCTGAAAAAACATAGGCTGCCATAACACAGGTAGTCCATATTTGCATGCTGATATGGCAATATGATGATAATGACTTACTGAATATGATAAACAGTCATTTACTTGCTACAAATGAAGCATTGCAGGAAGGATTTTTTCATCATAGAGTGCAGTAGATCCTGTTAGCGTTGTGAAATGTAAATTTTAAGGCTGCTCATAAATGTCATAAAACCAGTTGTGCGCCTGGATTCCACTGATATGGAATAAGCACCTGGATCGCCCAGTTTTTCCAGTTGGTGGAGCTTGATGTGCATCTGTTAATTATTCATCCCGTAATACTTTCTGCAGCGTGTTACAGACCGGGCGGCTCGGTGGTGTAGTGGTTAGCACATCCACCTCACAGCAAGAAGGTCCTGGGCTCCAGTCCTGGGCTCGGGCACTTCTGTGTGGAGTGTTTGGTTGTCCAAATGGCCCCTTGGTGTGAGTGAATGGGTGTGTGTGTGTGTGTGTGTGTTTGTGTTGCCCTGCGATGGTCTGGTGACCGGTTCAGGGTGTACTCTGCCTTCGTACAGTGTCGGCTGAGATAGGCCCCAGCCTCCCCGCGACCCTAAAAGGAGTGAGTGAGTGAACAGCTGTTGTTCACTCTGTAACCTGTTGCTGTACAACATATTGTGTGTCTGTTGGTTACTGTCCCTTTAAGCCGGTGCGGAAGTGTTGCATGTGCGGCTGCTGCACTAAGGTCATGTCGGAATGACAGCACAGGAGAGCAGCACATTTCTCCGCCCTACAACTTCATTACACAAAAACTGCTGTAGCTCACCGGTGGCGGCTTAGTTTCGAACCCGTTGACGGTTAAATTTTTGAAAATCAATAAGTGTCCGGAGGTGAAAACACCCGGCGAGCCCGCGGTGTGTGACAGCAGCTTTAGTTTGTCCATGGCTGGATCCAAGTGCTCGCGACTCACTGGCCCGTTGATGAAGCAGGTCGTGGACTCGGTGGATAATGTGCTGTTTGACTGTGACGGGGTGATCTGGCGAGGAGATCAAGTCATTCCCGGCGCCCCCGAAGTCGTCAACTCGCTGAAAAAAGCTGGAAAGCGCGTGTTTTTCGTCACCAACAACAGCACCAAAACACGCAAAATGTACGCGGAGAAGCTGGTCAAGCTGGGCTTCGAGGCCGGTGAGGACGAGGTGTTCGGTACGGCTTACTGCTCCGCTGTCTACCTCAAGACCGTCTGCAACCTCCAGGGGAAAGTCTTCCTGATCGGAAGCAACGCGATGAGGCAAGAGCTCGAGGCGATGGGGATCCAGTCGGTCGGTGTGGGACCCGATCCTGTCTCAGGAGGACCGAAAGACTGGGCCAGTGTTCCTCTGGACCCCGAGGCCAAGGCCGTGCTGGTGGGTTTCGATGAACATTTCAGTTACATGAAGCTGAACCGAGCTTTACAGTACCTGTTCAACTCCGAGTGCCAGTTTGTAGGTACCAACACAGACACCAGACTTCCCCTGGAGGGGGGCAAAGCTGTCCCAGGTGAGCTTCAAGTCTCCTGTTCTAAAAACATCCAAACTAATCACACAGCGTGATAACCGATCTGATGTACCTTCTCCCCAGGTACTGGCTGTATCCTGAAGGCCGTGGAGACCGCAGCCCAGCGCCATGCCCAAGTGGTCGGGAAGCCCAGCAGCTTCATGTTCAAATGCATGGCTAACCAGTTCGGGCTTGACCCGAGCAAATGTCTTATGGTTGGGGACAGACTGGACACAGACATCCTGCTAGGCTCCACCTGTGGTCTGAAGACTCTGCTGACCCTGACTGGTGTCTCAACAGTAGCAGAAGCAGAAGAGCACCAAAGAAGCGGATGCCCCAAGCGTCAGGGCATGGTGCCTGATTACTATGTCGATAGCATCGCGGAGATTTTACCAGCACTCCAAGCGTAGCAGTCAGTATTGTGACATGTATCCTGTGTTACACAGGTTCAACAGAAAGGGAAGCTTTTAATTTATTTACGTAACAGAGCTCACGTAAACCAACAAACCAACGACGACAAACGTCCTTCTTTAAAAAGAATGTCGAAGGGTTTTATGTAGTCTTCAGGACCTCCAATCAGCACATGTTCCTGGTAATTATAGTAACTTGAATAAATAAAGTGACTTGGAGGTCTTGGAGACTAGATCAAAGACAATTAAAGAGGATTCTCAAATAGCTGTACATTTTAATATCTTTGGGCTTCAAAACCCATAGCCCTATAGCAGTTTCAAGTTTCCCCTTCATCAACACACCTGAGATCTAGTTTACGAAATGGTTTAAGTATCTGGGAGAAGAAAAAGCAACAAGAGCTGATGTCATATCCAGATATTTGTATTGGACACAGAGGGGAATATGTATTATATTATTATAAAGCCAAAAAAATACCCCATACTTTCTATTAATAATCTGCCCCGTCAGTAGGGGCTACCTCTGTTACTTCACAGTAGTGTATATCATTGTGCTATTTGTGAAGTACACTAATAGAGTAGGTTTCCTTTATCCATTTTTGAACACGTCTACAGTCACACAGGTACATGCCTGTATACCTACATGTACTGAATAGAACCAACATGTCATGCTTTTGTTTGTTCTGTGGTATATTCAAACCTCAGGTACTGACAAATGACCTGCAATAAGGAATACTGCGTATTGGTTGATATTGTGTTGAATTTTTCAGATGAGCACTAAAACACGTAACAAAACACAATGTCCGTTATCGAGGTGCTTGTTTATCCTCATTATTCAAGTTAGACCTGCTTGTAGGTGTAACAACTACTGTAATCAAAGTCAGTTTTATGAGCACTTGTAATAGTTTCTTTTTGTCTTGCTTTGAACAAAGTGTAACCACACAAAGATCAAATAAATAAGCATCGTCCTCGACCAAAAGACGTGTGTATGACTGGTGTACTGTGTGCAAGTCATTACATGTAATTATGTGATGTTTTCGTGATCAATTACAGTAGTTCAGGTTAAAGTCACCTTGTCCTGTCATCAACTACAGTAGCTGATCCAGGGAAATAGTGGTACATTTCTAAAATAACTGCCTCTTTGCGATGACAAGCCCTGTCCTCAGAAGGAAAAAAAACCCCACTACCTCTCCCTTTTGTCTATTGTCCAGTGTGGGGTGGTAGCCAGTGGGTTGGACTATGCTTTGTGTGGAGCTTGTGTGTTTGGTTGTGGGGGGGGGGGGGGGGGGGGGGGGGGTAAAGACTAGCCGCGAGGACCTGAGCAGGTATACAGCAAACTTTTTGCTCAGTCTCAGTCATGAGCCCAGCTTGATACAATCAAGCAAAAGCAAAGAACTGATGAGAAGCAACTAGATGCAGAATGATGAGGTGGTGGAAATTCTCAGCCAGTTTGGAGCAGCCACAATGCATGGTGAGTTTCCATGATGCCCTCTTTTATTTACATCCAAAATGATGATTCACACTGGCAAGTATATTAGACAAAATAAATATTGTAAAGAGTATTTAAACATTTATTTTTTTGTTAAATACTTTTCTAGGTTGAAATATATGAGTACAGATTGAGATTAATCTTTTAGACTTTTGAATAAAGGGCAATTTAATCTAAAATGTTGATGAAGGAAGGCTACAATAATGCTACAATAAAATGATATTTATGAATTTCTATTGTTCACAGCACTGTGGCCCCATAGGCTCACCCAGATTTCCACAGCGTGTGTTATGGGCCAGTCTCACAGTCACACTACTCGTTATCATTGCCTTCATTTCCCTCATCATCACTGGGAAGTTCACACTCCAGCCAGACTCACAGGTAAGAATTAGGGTGTCTACATCATGAAATTTGTTACCTTCACGAATCACCAGAAACAATAGAACAGCAATTTGTTTCTTAAGTATCCAAAACCTAAATGAAAAAAAAAAGCTCTCCTAACAGTCTTCATTCCAGGTTGTCCGAGTCCTAGCTCCTGACCATCCTGATGCTCTGATCAATCAGTCCGCCCTGATAGACAAACACAACAGTGTAGTGACCTACTCTCTCACCTCATACACAAATCACACAACTACAGTGCTCTTTGACATTAAACATGTAAGATCTCTATGTTCTTTAAAATAATAATAATTATATATATATATATATATATACACACACACATCATTCAAAGGTCATTTCTCCTGTTTAGGGGTTAATATGCTACAAGCCTGACAACCAAGACAGCTGCTTCCTTCGTCAAATGGAGATGTCTGATTACGAAAACATGCACATTCTCTTGAATGAATCCAAACAGCAGGTAATAATGCTTAATAAACAGCAGCTTAAATGAGTAAAAAGTCAGATGTGATTTGAAATGTGCCTTAACAATCTTTGAAATACTTCAGGCCTCATATAGATAGAGCAGCGTTAACTCACACAAGTGCCAATGTGCTACTTGGCTGGCAGGTTGACTGACAGTTGAATAGAGCGCCACCCTCAGTGCTCCTGAGCTGCTTAAAGAGTACTCTTGGCTGCTTTCTTCTTTCCAACTCCAGAAAAGGAGCAACAGACCGCACAGGTTCAGACGAGCTCAAGCCTAGCTGGCTCTGAATTCCTTAGCACATTTGATCTGCTTTATACGGATCTCATTACAGGATGGGACCACTAAGTGCACAATGGCTGCTTTGTTGCTTTTTTCCTCTTATAAGTCGCTACAGGGAGGAATAAGCACTCTTCCATTAATAGGCAGGAGACTTGTGCTGGCCACACTTCTCTCAGCACTTCAACAAGCTGTTCCTGCGATGGGTTATGATCTACACAGAATAGACGGGTTGTTCCACTTGACGTGTATCCCAGTCCAGGTAGAAAGTCCGCTGTAAGATTAGAATTTTTCCCCATCGTTTAACCTAATTGCGGCCATTAAACAAATTTGTAATTCAATCTGCTCCACAGAAGAGAACACTTATCCTATCGAATAGGCATGTGGAGTGAATTGCTATATTTTATTATAGCTATTAACTGCTTTGTATCAAATTCAATGACAACAGAGCACGTATACATACACCTCATTTCCCTGGTGTAGTAATTATGGAATATTAAACATAAATGCATTTACAGGATTTTTACCAACATGAAAATAAATGTATTTATAGTGTCTAATGTAGCTGTAACTTTACATATACATTAATAATATGAATATAACTATGATGCATGTGGTCATTATTACAGGTGAGTCAGATCTGGCTGGTGGGAAATGAAACTCGGAGACACACTGAGTTTTTAGGTGTGTTAGCAGGCCATCGTGTGGATGCTTCAGTACTACAGCAACCGCTGCAGGCCCTCTGTCAGCACAGACCTGTGTACTGGACCAGAAGAGCTGTTGGTGAGAGTTCTTCAAACATTACTTCCAAAAACAAAAGAAAAGCTAGCTAAAGCAAAAATGAAAGCTAAAAACAGTTAACTCTTTGGTTATTTGTAATACACTACTTTGTTGTTCTAAAGACAAACAATGGAACATTTAGAAGGCTTATGTTGGCGAACAAGCCAAGTGCAGGGGCACACAGCGTGAAGCACTTAAAGAGCAAAGTGTGATTGAGAAATATAATCCAGCACTTCAGTTGTGACCTTTTCAAAGGTGCAGTGACTAGCCGTGGAAGGACTGGGAAAGTGAAGCATTTTTGAGATTGATGTAGGTACGAATCCTAACTCCCTTACTGATTAAAGACTCACTGATCTCCTTACAGGTCCCAAAGAACGACTAATTTACTTCTGCATTGACATCTGCTTCCCCAACAACATTTGTGTCTCTGTGTGTTTCTACTACCTGCCAGAATGAGCTGTAGTTCCAAGTGTGTGCATGGATACACACATCACCCCGGTTATGGAGTTACATTCATGTAGCTATCATTGATATAAATTTGCTAATCCACACACCGTAAGTCAGACAAGGCAAAGAACCCTTCAGTCATGTTACCCACAAGGTCCCCAGCCCTTTCTTTAAATAGTTTTCAACTCAGAGACTTGTTGCTGCTTATATTTGTGTAACCCGATGAGCTACAATAAAGTGTCATGATTTTGAGTGAGTCATTATTTCTGAGTAAGTAAAGATACAGACTGTGGGATTGCAATAAGACATTTTAATCATACACCATAACCTTGGTGGTAAAGTAAGATAGATTGTATTTACAAACATGTGGTTATATACAGGTGCAAAAGCAAGACAGATGTTTGAGGTAAATAATTTACCAAACCCAATATGTGCTGAACTAGGATTTAAATGGATACCTTCAGGTCACCAGATCCGGACTAGGTCATGATTCAGATTTTATGGAATGCTGTTTCAAAACTCATCCACTTATAGGACATAAACATATGAAAATGATGTTAGTTCAGCAGTAAAGTTATGCATATCATGAATGCACATTTTGAAATGTGTTAACATGTTCTTTGTTCACTTAAAATTTAATACTTGTTTTTTTTTCCTGACTTTTTTATATTTTATCAACTACCTGGATATTTCAATAGCATGTACCTTTTTGAAAGAAGACAAATCACACCCAAATCGTATACAATTAAAATTATTATTATTATTAGTTTTATACCAGATTTTTCATAGAGGTGGTACTAAGGCTGCACAAATAAGTTCTACGTTTTCTGATGCTGCTTTGTGTTTCTAAAGCTGATCATTTATACACTTTCTTTAGCAGGATGCCTGCTGAATCAAAATCACACTAACATAGTCTGAGCATGTTCTTTGCTGTGCCCTTGACTACTGTTGCAGTGGACTGATCTCTCTCTCTTTTTTAAAAAACTGTATAAATTACACACAAAAAATAATACAATTTCAACAACAAAATAACATTTTTCAGTCACGTATACCTTAACCTTAGATTATCTTGACGTAGTACTCCTGTAGGCTGTAAAGCTTGTGAAAGTACACAGTCCTCCTGCCTATTTCATCAGAATGGGAGCTGATGGCAGACTGTATGTGATTTAACCAAGCACACTGTCATTGAAGGCCAGACACACCACCGCCTTCTGATGCCCACTGTACTCACGTTTGATTTCTCCTGTCTCTACACACCACAGACGTGCCAGATTATCCGAAGAGGCTGAAAATCAGTGTAGAAAAAGTACACAGTGAACTGCAAACCTTCATGAATTTCAGATCAGATAAGCAAAATGCTTTTCCTTGTGATGGATATTTTTGTGTATGTGAGTGAGTGCATACCACCTAAAATACAAAGTGTAAACAAAACATTTCACAAGTACAACTTGTAATCATTTATTTGTATAACATCTGCTTCATGTTAAAAATGATCCCTCTGCAGATTATGGCTGCATTTATAATGACTGTCGAAATACCCTAAAAAAGTCCCTTGGAACAACAGAGTACTACTAAGCCATATTTTACAGAAACATCAAAGTCACTGGCCTAGTTCTTGTACCGAAACTAATGTACATTATTTCCTAATTTCCTCCCTTTATTCAATCTGCACTGTTATTTCTATTATTATGAGCAAAAAGATGTCCCGGATTAGTTCACATAATTTTATTTGACAAAGAGAACGAAGTAATCACAATTCAAATGTGTAATCCCCTGATGACAGAAAAATTACACACATACAGCTGTAATGTAAGAGTTCTTAATTAGGAAAAGAGAAGGAAGAAGACAAGGATGGATCAATTTTAGGAACAGGGCAGGGGTGCTTCAGAGTCTCTACCATATGCTCACCTGTGACAATGTACTGCGAATCACCAGAGAAGGCACAGTCCCACATCCATCCACGAGACGTCTCTCCAGGGTTGTTGCTCTTAATGCTCAGCTCTGTCATCAGTGAGAAGTTTGATGTCCTCCAGATCTTACAAGTCTGGTCTGCAGAGCAGGTAGCTAGCAATCTACATCAAATTAAAACAGATAAAAGTGAAAAGGGCAAAACAAACCAAAAAAAACCCACACACAATTTTTACAAACTTGACAAGAATTTCTTGAAATAAATCAGGATGCACTTACGTGGAGTCAGGACTAAATTTACAGCGCAGAGAGTAACGTTTGTGAGCAGGGATTTTGGTTTTGGGAATAAGCTGCGTTACTTCATCACCGATTCCTCCAGCCAAATTCCACACGTAACAGTTGCCCTATGAGGCCACAAGAGAAAAATATATTTAAATAAAAGGCATTGTGGCATTTAATTCACAACAGAAACAACTGTGACACAGAGAATGTAGATTATGTGTACTCACAGAGCTATTTACAGCAGCCATGTAGCTAGCATCAGGGTCAATGTGAACGGAGTTGACAGATACCTCTGGCTCTGGGATCAGCTGCTCATTATGGTCTGTTTTAAGATCCCAGACATGGATCACACCACTTTGATCTCCAACAAACAATTCAGCCTAAAAACACACCACACACATACACACAAACCTAAATTCTAATGCAAAGACCCAATGCCATCACAAGCTTCAATTAATTATCACAAATAAGAAGCATAACTCTTACTTGGTTAGGATGAAGGCACACACAATTAATGGGTGCATTGACCTGGAAGATCCTTTGACATTGTAAATTTCTGGACCTGAATGAATATAAAACACAATAAAAACCTGATTTCATTTTAAAGTGAGTTCTCATCTAATACAGTCATGTTGATCACCTTAGATCCCAGATGCGTGCCATGCAGTCTTCTCCTCCAGTGTACATCCATCTGCCATCCTCATGGAAGCCGACCGATGTGATGTTCTTACTGACACCATCGTAATTGATTACAGGGTTTGGATTGTTTGAGTTGAGGTCATACATGCGTATGTGCTGATATCCTGTTAACAGAGGATTGACAGTAATAACAACTACTACACAGTTGACTTCTCAGTGCGAATCTGTGGAGTTTAACTCACCAGCTGCCGCAATCATGCTCCTATCAGGCGTTACTTCTAGAGAATTCACTTGCTGTAGTTGGAGTCAAGTAATCATTAGGATCATATAATAATCAGTGAAGTACATCTATACATCAATCATGGTCAAAACAAACGGTCTCTCTCTCTCTCTGTGTGTGTGTGTAAAACCATAATTACAGATTGAAACATACAGAGACCTGGTGTGTGTGTGTGTGTGTGTAAAAGCATAATTACAGATTGAAACATACAGAGACTTGGTGTGTGTGTGTGTGTGTGTAAAAGCATAATTACAGATTGAAACATACAGAGACTTGGTGTGTGTGTGTGTGTGTGTGTGTGTGTGTGTGTGTGTGTGTATAAGCATAATTACAGATTGAAACATACAGAGACTTGGTGTGTGTGTGTGTGTGTGTGTGTGTGTGTGTGTGTGTGTGT
>JAOUQZ010000051.1:16453007-16461701 GCA_028564935.1 Neosilurus hyrtlii
CAGTGAATTGTACCAAAAATGTGTAGCCATGATAAATATATCCTCTACTTCATGCCCAGCCTGTCCACCTTGTGTTTTTCTGATTAGAAGTATAGAACATACGCTAGGTATTACACTAGGAAATTAGTCATACAGATGAAGTGGTTTACTTGAATAAAAAAGATTTTGTTGTTTGTACTCACAGAACATCCGAGTGTTTTCTCAGCGACTATCCCTGACAGGTTGCAACCCTGCAAGGTCCCTGTGTGATCACTGATATCCACCAGTAGGTCAAACGCTGCGGTGACTTCACCTGCTTGTCCTAGTTTTGGACAGGCTGCATTAGTGCAGACTTCAATCTCCTCTTGTACACGAAATTTGCATCTGTCGCTATAAAATCAAGAATTAGTTCAACAATGTACAGAAAACTCTTGTCATTATACTGGGTGCATTAACTTTCAAGCACTTCTGACTTACCACCTGATGCGAATGACTTTGGTAATGCAGGAATCTAATCCTAAAGTGGTGAGGAACCCATATATCACACAATAAAAGGCATCTGAGCTTCTTTGGGCTCTGGCTTGGACCTGACTCACTGTCAGTACATCACTAATCGAGTCCACTGAGAAATAAATTCAAAGAGATTTAGGATCCTTCGGACATCCTCCTACCTTTCCATGTGCACATACAGCTAATACGAACATATGTTTCATGCTTACAGGGAACATTAACATTCACTTCTATCTCAGGCTCATCTAGCTGTTCAGTTTCTGATAATTCCTTGGCATAACTGAAGAGCTGGTTGGCTTCTAAAGTATCTATATATTTCAAAAAATTAGTTTTTAGACAAAGTTAACTTTGCTTTTATTAAAATGTTCACAAAAGAATACAGTATATTAAAAAAACAAGAATTATATTTTATTAAGAAAAGTTCAACAGATATCAGTAGACACTACAACATACCAGGGTTTATTGTAATGATTGTTTTTGAGGTAGCTGTTGCCACCATACAGTTACGAAAAGTATCAAAGCTGATGCGAGCATCCACTATAAAGAGCACTACAAGCAAGAAAAAAAACGTATATTAATCGATACAAAATGTTATGTACACTACAGTGATTTATATGCTGCCATTTTGTTTATTACTACACCTGTCTCTCGGGGTGGCAGGGTCTGCACAAACTGAATAGTTTCGCGATCCCAGCTAGACATGACAATATTTTTTAACAAAAAATATTATACTGAAAGGAATGACCATTCTGAAAACCATACAGTACAAACCTACCATATGAAAGGGAAGGATGTCAAAGTTTCATCAAATAATTTCATCTCTAGCTTCTGCCCTTTTCGCCCATCTGAAGTAGTGAAGTACTTTGGCTCTCCAATCTTTGGGCCACATATTACAGCATGTCATGGAAAAAAAAATCTTTAAAACTATTTTGCCAAAATAATGTTTCAATAGCAGGCGTTTTATAGATTCCTACCGATCGCACGGCAGCTAGAATATTAATGAAGTTCCCATCAAGGCTTTGTCCATTTGCAGTAATGTCTCCCAGTGAGTAGAAATCCCCCGAGTCCTTCACTGGTATGGCGAACAGTGAAAGCAGTCTGCTCTCTGTGTCTAAATCTGAACACATTCTTATGGTTGAGTGAGCTTCTGTCACCAACAACCTGTAAAAACTGAATCAATGAAATGTTATTATACAAAAAAAAGAAGCATGAATCAGTATTTCTATTAGCTTTCAAATAATGCATCTTTGAGGCAATGATGGCTCAGTGGTTCAGGCTCTGGGTTTCTGATCAGAAGGTTGGGAGTTCAAGCCCCAGTACCACTAAACTACCACTGTTGGGCCCGTGAAGGCAAAGCCCTTAACCCTTCGCTGCTCACTTGTATAAATGAGATATAAAATGTGAGTCGCTCTGGATAAGGGTGTCTGCCTTAACTGCAAATTTACCTCGGGGTTGAAGGGCAGAAACGGTCCTCTTTCTGTGGATCTTTAGTAGCAACCAGAGGATTTTCAATGACAACTAAAAAAAGGAAATATATCAACCTAAATAGCACCGATTTAAAAACGTGCAGGATTGAGTAAATATGTAATCATTTACATTTTAATTCTTACCACAGTCTCCTATTTTAATATGGTGGCAAAGTCCCTGAATGTATTCTTCAGTGCCCCATGAAGATACATTAATGAAATGGTCTGGTGAGTCTTTAATCGTGAAGCTGAAAGTGAATCTTTCTGAACCAACATCTAAAATTGTATAAAATTACATCATTTATTATTATTATTATTATTATTATTATTATTATTATTATTATTATTATTATTGTTAGCAGCAGCAGCAGTGAAATCAGAATGGATGTGAAGTGTGTCAACAATCTTAAGATATGATTGAATGAATGAATGAATAAATAGATAATTTGTGATAGTGAACTTTTCCTGTCAGGGAATCCTCTTGCATCGGTCTTTCCGATGACAATCCCAACCACAGTCTGAAAGGAAGAGATATGTACTTTATTTATATTTAGGAAGAGATAAAAATCATTTTTACTTCAGGCAGACACTTACTTGCGATGCTAACACATTTAGCATCCTAAATCATGAATGAACAGATGGATGGATGGATGGGGTGTTTAATGATTAAATGGATGAATGACTTAATGAATTAATAAATTAGTAATTTAATGAATAAATGAATGGATGAAGGAATAAATGAATAATTGCATGTATGAATGGATGGATGGATAAATGAAGGAATAAATGAAGGAATGGATGAATGATTGAATGAATAAATGAATGATTGAATAAAGGAATAAATGAAGGAATGGATAAATGATTGAATGAATAAAGGAATAAATGAATAGATGAATGAATGAATGAATGGATGGATGGATGAATAAATGAAGGGATGAATATGGATGAATGAATGAATGAATGGATGGATGGATGGATGGATGAATAAATGAAGGGATGAATATGGATGAATGAAGTTTTCCTCACCGGTCGTGTGATATTCGGGCTCAGGTCAGATATTGAAACACTGTTCATTTTTCCACCTAAAGATAAAAGACTCTTTAAAATGAGAAATATTGCGTTAATCTCGACGGTACCCGTGATAACACACCGGATGTAGACGGTGCTCCCTTCTGTGTGAGGTACACTGGGAATCCTGACACTCTGCGCGGTGTAAAGTGGGAAAGGGGCGGAGCGTGTGCAGCTGCGCGCGCGAGCGCCTCAGAACGTGAGTGTTGACTGAAATGTGCAGTTTAAGATGATTATTACCAGCAATATACACGACATCACGTGTTTAAAACGTTTTAATGGCATGACGGGTACCTGGGGCTTGTGTTGTGTCACCTCAGGCAGCGAGTTTCAACCTAAATTCAGGTATACCAGCTATTCACTAACCAAAGGTTTGAGGACACGTGACCACCACACTCACTTGGTTTCTGAACATCCCTTTCTATGTTTGTTTTTTTTAAATAACCTCCAATCTTGTGGAAAGGTGGAGATAAGAGCACTGACACAGAGGAATAAGTGTGGAGTGCAGTTCATCCTGAAGGGGCTCAGTGTTTTATAAACCCAGAACACAAGCACAATTATTAAGCTCTTTATTTAAATGGGGAGCAAATATATTCAGCTCTGTATTAGAGCCATACGTGTGTTTTCATAAACTTTTGACTGCCAGGGCACACCGGGGACAATTTCAGCTGTACTTATTTACACTGTTGTTTCGTTACTGAGGTTTACATTTAACCTGTGATTAAAATAACAATTAAAATAATCAGTCAAATAAGTTTTATAACTATGGAATAATAATAAATATAAGAAACGTAACCTTAGGTTGTACCACTGTTAAGAAAAAGAAAAACCATCGAGCCTTATTATTGGTAGAATAGATTTATTGTAAAAACAATTTCATCCATCATGTATACTGTAGAGGTTAGACATGACACGTACTTATTGAAACATGAACGTTAAAAGCAGTTGATCTCTTGAAAAAAGGTTCGTCAGATCTCACTTTCAGAACCTCATGTCCAGAGAAGTCGTACTATACCAGATAATACGGAATAGTGGAGAATCGTTGAATCTGTCTAAATGATTACTATGAAATTTGAGGAAAGATGAGTTTTTGTTTCTGCAGTATTGTGAATATAAGAAATATTTTACAGCTGTTTTACTGCAAGGCATAGAGGTACAGAGGACCTATGGCGGACGACCACATACATCTGTGAACAGGGGCTCCGGGTGGATTTTTCCCTCTCCACTTCATAAACTGGGCATCCATTTAATGTTGTTCTTGCTTTATTGCTTCTCATCCTTGTCTGGAAAACACAAGGTATGAATTCATGTTTTTTAAATAATAGAATTCATATATTAGATGACAGACCTTCAGATGTGTAACACAGTTGAACAATTATTAAATGACTACCTCTATTATTGACTAAATACCTTTTGGGACAAATTTCAGCGAGTGGCTAAAAATTCAAAATCTTGATATGCCTCCCCCTGGACCGTCGTTGAGGAACTCATGGCCTAGTCCATTGCCACACTTGGCACACAGAACCTGTGGATTAATATAAACCTTAGCAAATGGAACCAGTGAAGATGAATTTCACCTCTATGTCTAGTCTACTATAAAGCCTGTTGTTTTCAAACTGAAGATCATATAATTCTGATATTCATAGATCACAATTTCATTACCTTGTAAGCTCTGGGTTTCTCCAACACTTTGGTTACACTGTCTTCATGAAGAGTTTCTGTGAAGGCTGGCCAGGGTGAGGAGTGGGCATATTTGGATTTACTTGAAAATAGTGGGTATGCACATTGGGAGCAAACATATATTCCTGCAGACAAACAAATTGGGGGAAATTGAGCAATTCGCTTCAAAATAATGGCATTTTATTTCTGATTAAACTTTTCTGCAAATACAAAAACTTAAAATTAACATCAGAAAAGTAGTAACTTATTATTAGCTGTACACTGTGCTCCTGGTGGCATAATGGTTAGCATGTTTGCATCACAGCAAGAAGGTCTTGGGTTCGAGGCCTGGGCTCAAATGTTTAAATGTGGAGTTTGTACTTTCTTTTAATGCTTACGTGGGTTTCCTCTGGGTACTCCGGTTTCCTCCCACAGTACAAAGACATGAACATTAGGCTAATAGGCTGTTCCAAATTGAATCTAGGTGTGAGTGTATATGGTTGTGTGTGTATGGCCTTTGATAGTCTGGCGAGCTATTCATGGTGTATCCTGCCTTTGCCCAGTGCTGGCTCAGATAGTCACCGGCCTTCCAACGACCCTAGTAGTAGGATTAAGCGGTTCAGCAAATTAGAAAGTGAGAGAGAGAGAGAGAGAGTGAGAGAGAGAGAGAGTGAGTGAGTCTGTGCCCCTGATCCGCTGGTTTTTGGTCTTCCTTGAACTGTGTACTTGTTCTTGCAACATAAAGTGCACAACACCAAAGCTATTAAAACAGGCAGTTTTGTAGACAGATTTTCACTTACACATACACGTGTGTGTGTGTGTGTGTATATGTATATATGTGTGCGTGTGTGTGCAAGTGAAAATCTCTCTACAAAACTGCCTGTGTGTATATATATATATATATATATATATATATATATATATATATAAATAAAATACACTAGAGTAACGTTAAAACAGATGTTTACAAAGTTTCCAGCCCTTCCGGACATTATGTAATAAATGTTGCAGTTCATTGCAGCTCACTTAAGGAACTGCAAAAAAGCTGACTGTACAATAAATGAAATAAAGGAAAAAATAAGCTTAAACTTCCAACAGCTTTGCCTTCACGGTTAGCACAGACAGGGGTCACTGTCACTACCTAACACAGACATCCATGTTATCTTGATACTGACACAGAAATACAAGGAGTATAGGACAGAAATCCTCAGTGGCATTGTGGATCAGGCAGTTAGGATCATTGCACTGTAATTAGAATGTAACGGTGATTGGTCGGTTTGTACGTTGTTTGAAAATTTGTCACAGAGCTGCCATATTGGAAACAGGAACAAGGTGGTTACAATATGATGGGAGACCACAGCTATCATACCAGAAAAAAAGCAAAATTCACAAAAGGAAAAGAGTGTTACGCCATAAATTGCATATTTTACCAGAACATAGAATCCAGAAGAGCTGAAATAACTTTCCACAAGTGAGTTTTAACCTATTAATCTCTATGTATAGACTAGGCCTAGGCTGATTTCTATGAATAACTGTTATAGTCCGTCAGACCGTCTAGATTAGATCTATTGTACGTCTGAAGTTATTATGCAAGTACTATTTTTTTTTTTTAAATCATACGGTTCATCTACAATTTCACTGTGTTCATCTACAATTCCAGCCCAAATCATAATGCCACCACCACCACCTTGTTGTCTCTTGAGTCTGGAAGGGGACTGCCTGGCATTCAAGATCCACTCCCTTGACCAATCCATCTGGACCATCCAATGTGACTCTTGACTCAACTGTGAAAATAACTTTTCTGAAGTCTGTTTTCAATTTTCTCTGGCCCAAACCAAACGCCTTTCTACATGCCTCTTGTTTAAAGGTGGCCGACTGGTTGATTTCTTCACTTTTCAAAGGGTGTGCAAAATTCGGCATCTCTTGTCACGCTTGACACCTGTGACACCAGCCTGTTCAAACACATCTGCACTGCTTGAAAGGGGAGCCATTATTTGCTTCAATTTTCATTCATCTCTTGTACTCAGGTTCTTGAATCCCCATCCTTTGGTTCTTCTCACCATATTATGATGGACCATAGTTTTACTATATTACTAGGCCTTTTCTATACTTTTAGGCCTAATATTAGGATTAGTTCTAAAAACTTTAATTTGAAGCACTGATTTAAATATAAAGGATATTGATGGGAAAATATCTTTTTGTATTTATCTTACTGCCAGGACTCAGTACTGGCAACTTTTTGTGATGAATAGGCCTAACTGCAATAAATCCATGATAGATCTAAATAGCAGTGGTAATGTATAAATGTACAGGTTGTTTCAAATAAGGGCAGCACGGTGGCGTAGTGGTTTGCACGTCTGCCTCACAGCAAGAAGGTCCTGGGTTCGATTCCCAGCTCGGGCGTTTCCGTGTGGAGTTTGCATGTTCTCCCTGTGCTTGCGTGGGTTTCCTCCGGGTACTCCGGTTTCCTCCCACAGTCCAAAAACATGCACAGTAGGCTAACTGGCTGTTCCAAATCGCCCCTAGGTGTGAATGATTGTGTGTGTGTTGCTGTGTGATGGCCTGGTGAGCTGTCCACGGTGTACCCCGCCCTCGCCCAGAGTCGGCTGAGATGGGCGCCAGCCTCCCCGCGACTCTATGGCTTAGAAAATTAATGAGCCAGAAAGGTACAGATTGCAGGTGTGAAACTGCAGGCGTGCTGTAGCACCTTCACCATATGCAGTAGTCTGTAGTTGTCATTTTGAGGAACGCTATACAGAACTGGACAAATCGTCACATCACGAGATGGAGCAGTGCCATCCATATTCAACCGCCAAACCATCTGCAGGTTCAGACAAAAGTAAAGGGAATGTTTATGAGGAATAAAGCAGACAGAATAAAAATGAAGCACTTGTATTAAAGCTAGTTTCTTCAGAAAATCTGGACTTTGGTAAAGTCATTTGAAAATCTGCTGATTTTATAGGTTCATGTTTACAGTCATGTCTGGCACTACTCTATATAATATCCTGTATTTTCACAGAGCCATAACACTGGTACAAGAGCCTCAGTTACATCCTACAGTTTGATAACACGTTCAGGTTTGGCCGCTTAATGAAAACTCCTAAGGTATCTGCAGATGTATGTTATTTTGCTGCTATGCGGGTTTGTTTACATTAGCAACCTGCTCGGTGGTTCTACATCATCCTGGTTCCAGCATGGCGGAGATTTCCGACCAGTCACCGTCCCAGTCTAAATACAGTTCAATGCTTAGGACATCCTGGTGTATCACTGGTTATTTTCTCATCAAGAATCTGGCTCGAACACTTCCGCGTTTATTTAGACTGTCTAATGGTGTATATAGTGATTAATTAATGTATTTTAAGGTAATATTCATGTTGGCGCAGCACACAGACACGATCACACATTAAACTTTATTGAACAACAAACTACAGCGTCAGATTTCACTCGGAACTAGAATTACAGGACTGATGAATCTGCTGAAGTCAAACAGAAGTAAAGAAAATACTGACAAAAAGGGTGGAAAGTAAACCAATTTAACCATGAACAGGAAAACCAGTTAAACCGGTACAGAAAGGACACTTACCCCGTTCAAAATGGTCTCTGAACACTTCCTTCCCAACAAATGAGCAAAATGCCATTATCTCGTTATATCATTATAATAACGAGGCGCTTGAATCCGTGGTTTCGAGGCGTGTTTACGGTCTATGGCGTGCACTGGACTGATATACTACTAGAGGCGTGTACGATAGGTCACGAGCGCGCACGACATTGAAGCCGTTTGGTCGCCATGTTGGTACTCCCTAGTGACTGATTACACGTCTAACACAGGAACCAAGAGAACCATATGGCTTCTTTCCGGCTAATTAATCTTAAGTTTAAAATCATAAAACATATTTACTCTAGCTTACAAAATCATGAAAGAATATTATTAGCAACTATTTTTATGACTTTAACAAAACACACACACACACACACACACACACACACACACACACATATATATATATATATA
>JAOUQZ010000051.1:16470223-16481195 GCA_028564935.1 Neosilurus hyrtlii
GCTTTTAAGTCTAAGGCTTTCCTTTTACTAATTCCTCAGCATTGGTATTTGGAGCTTTATTACTTTCTATCACAGCATGCTGCCTCTCGGAGTATACAATTAGTGTCTGTCTGCATTCTGTGCTGTTGCTGAAGTTTTCATTATTATTCTGCCTTGGGATTTAGCCTGCTCATCAGCAGCTGATGAAGAACAACAACAGCCCACAGCCTGTCAGATCATAACACTTCCCTTAAAGAAAAATGACAGCTCTTAAACATGTCTGTTTTTAGTGACTGAATTGTTTTTAAGTCAGTTTGTAACCAAAACTCCTTATACTATTTTTTAAAAAATGCATTATAAATATATTGAGAAGCATCTGAAGCCACACTGCAAGGACTGCTGCAGTGGAAGAACTGAGGTTTATTTTATGTTGAGATGAAAGAAGGAGGAATTGCTTTGTATTTCAGGGCTGGATGAATGAGATGTATGAATATGATCCAGAAGCATACCACCCATCACTGATGCACTCCGTGTATGCTACACTGGATGGACCATTTATTCAGTTGGACTATCCCTGCAGCAACATCTCACGCTGTGCCACCTTTAATGAGCCGTTATATGTTCCGAGCTTCACCCACTCTCGTAGGTTTCACCTGCATGGCAGCAAGGTCTGTGCTTCATGTCTTATTCTAACTTTTTTAAACCCAGGACTGCTACAGCATTGTTTCCTATTGTGTTTATTTTATTTATTTGTGTGTGTGTGTGTGTGTGTGTGTGTTTGATTGCATATCCTTCTGACTAAACATTATACAACTACATGAAATATGTTGGCAATAGGTGTTCCTGTTGCCTCCAAACCTGGCACGGAAGAGAGTGTGGAACAGGAAGTATCCTATATGCATCACTAATTTAAAGGCAGAGGACGTAACAGAGGAGGCTGAGAAGCATCAAGACCTACATCACTTTGAGAAATCCACTTCTTCACCATCAAAAACCAATCACAATATCACACTCTACCTCTTTGCAAGAACGGGAAGGGAGAAAGAGGAGTGGTTCCATCACCTTTGTGCAGCATCGATGCACAAAAATAAACACCAGTATGAATCAGGTAAGAGTTTTCATGATTGCGATACTGCAGTGATGGGATCAAACGCTTGTTTTTAGTTGTTGGGGGCCATTTACAAAAGCTTTTTAACTTTTTCTTTGCCTTCTCCTTCTCCTCTTCAGCCTCCTCCTTCTCCTCCACTCCACATCCATCACCACCACCTCCACCTTCGCCTCCATGATAGCCCCTTGGAGAATCATATGGTAAAAAGGTTTAGGGACACTGACTGGGGAAAGTCCCCTAATTTCATGTTTACATCTTGAGTGCACAATTACCACCAGTTGCGCAAAGTTTTAAGTGCATATATAAATTAAATTTTTAAGTATATGTCCCTTTCAGATTGAGCTTCCATTGAATTCCTTGACTCAAGAAATGTTTAAAGCATCCCATGAGGTCAATTTTCACCATTTTAGATGTTCCAAATGTTTATTTGCTCCTCAAACAAAGTTTGAATTGACCTTTATAACAGATAATCTTCAGACAAAGCCTCATAAAACGTATCATGTGTATTTTTGATTTTTGTAAGCATTCACCCATAACAACCAATCAAATCTGGACGTGAAGCTACCAGTCAGGAAGTAAGCCCGTATCTCAATAACAATTAACATCTAGAGCAAACTTGGCTGACTGACTCAAGAAAAAAAACAACTGAAAAACTCCAAAACAAATACAAAAACACTCCATTCACTGCTCAAGGGGGCTGTCATAAGAGAAAACATGTTTTTGCTCATTACTTTTCATATATTCCATTTAAATTCATGATTATTTGAAGTCTTGTTTTTTATCCTATAGTCTCAAAATCTTTTTTTTTCATTACTCTTTATATTGTTGATGTAAAAATCACAATTTTTTGAAGCCCACGCATTTTAGATCCTTATAGGCCCCTCATTGCTACTTGAAGCTATATTTCTTATTTTGCAAGCCTGAATTATTCACGACCTTTAGCAAACCTCAAAGAAAAAGCAACAGAATAATGTCTTATTGACCAAAGGAACATGATCTGATAAAACAAAAGCAATATCACAGTCACTATCAGAGTGATTAGATATTTTGTTCAAACATCTATATAACTGTACTGGTACAATCTTGTTAATCATCCCAGTAATTTTTTTCTCTATTTAGAAGAGGAAACGTCCTCTAGTTCAATGCAGGTCACTGGCAGCAATGAAAATATCTCTACTAGGTCGATGTATGACTACACCGCCTACATGACTGATCTCATCTCTTCAGGCCAAGGCAGGTCTTCACCATGCTGCTGCCATAACAGCAAACAAGGCAGCCCTACCGAAAAAGATCAGGTCTGGAAAAATACATTTCTTCTTAATGTCGACATATTACATTTGAACACAGTTAAGAAACTGTAAAGCATTATTACATAATGCAAAGGAAATTGGTAGAGAATAAGAGAATTATTGATATGAATCTTTAATTCTACACCAATCTTGTTGTGCCTATCTTTTAATTATGTAGAACTCCAAATGCTTTCAAGGAGGCAGTGAATGTGACCATTCAGAAACTGTAATTAATTTTTTTTTAATTTCTTATTTCGT
The DNA here is from genome assembly GCA_028564935.1 of Neosilurus hyrtlii. NCBI lineage: Eukaryota > Metazoa > Chordata > Actinopteri > Siluriformes > Plotosidae > Neosilurus > Neosilurus hyrtlii. The sequence goes on from JAOUQZ010000051.1 coordinate 16,472,858, forward strand.
TTCTTTACTCTAGAATGTATGTCAACATGGAGAAGGAACACAGCCTCTATGGATTAATGCCCTGATTGGTCGTATCTTCTGGGATTTCCTCTGTGAGAAGTACTGGTCTGATCAAGTAGCCCAAAAGATTCAACGCAAGCTGAGCACAATAAGAGTAGGCCACAAAAACCCCCAAACAAGATATTCTTAGGAATAGCATGGAGTGAGTTATTGTTCTTCAAGTAAGTCAGTTGTTATTCTTTATGTACCACCTCCTTTTCCACAGTTACCTTACTTCATGGATGAATTGACTGTAACTGAGCTTTCCATGGGTTCCTGCATGCCTCAGATCACAGACTTGTACCAGCCACAGGTGGATGCTAGAGGTGTGTGAACAAGCTGCAATAGATATTTTTCCAGTAATGTCTGATGATTAGATGTTTTCTCGGACAGAAAAAGGAGTTCTGTTTCCTAAATATGATTTAAATTAGAAGCCTAATTTTATATCTCTTATCTCTTGTATCTAACCACTTGATCTCATCTGCATGAAATACTTTTTCAGCCAACAGAGTGAGAACATTTTGGCTGGCCTTCACTTCTTCAAAGGGCTTTTTGAGGGTTAAGACCTGGGTTTAGTGTTCAGGATAGAATTAGGTTTATGGTTGGGGTTAGGGATTTACATTATGTCAGTGAATGTTCCCACAAAGATATAAATACAAAGTTTGCGCATGCATGCATGCGCTCACGTGTGCGTGTGTGTGTGTGTTTGTGTGCGTGTGCTTGTACGTTTGTCTTTTGTTGCTCCCAGCATGATGAGCTGCAGTGGTTATGCAATGCTCTGCGTCAGAGTCCTTCTGTTCTAATCTCACTTCATCCCACTTAAAGATTTATTGCACTCATTATCATGTGATTGAATCTGATAATCTGCTGTAATAGTTTGTCATTTGTTGTCTGTGTGATCACAATCCTTCTCTAATCCTCTACACCATGATCCTGATTAAATTGATTGATTTTTTTTTTTTAACTTACCCTCCATGTATTGTTATTTTTAGTGGGATATAATGATGATTTATTCTGCTATTGTTTTACTGACACAAATGAATATAAATTAATATAAGCCCTTAAATCACATTTTATTGTTTATTTATTTCATTACAATTGTTTATTCAGTAGCTGCATTTAAATTTATAGGACAGGCATGTAGTAAGGAAGATAAGAAATGTAAGCGTTTAAGGGCTTAAAGTTAATTCAGGGGGGGGGTGTATATTATGTAAATGTAAATGCCACTGTAGGTTATTTGTGCTTTATTTGTTTCTCAATATTAGGTCTGTGGCTCCAGCTGAATATTGAGTACACAGGAGCGCTGCAGATGACATTAAAGACAAAGATCAACCTGTCAAAACTGGGCAAGGAAGAAGCACCCAAAGCAGTGAAAGAGATGCAAACTGACCATGTAAGGTTAGTTTGTGCTGAACACTTTTAGAGCTGGCAGGGTGCTGGATTACTGATCCCAAGGTCGAGGGTTCAAGCCCCATTATCAAAGGTTGTCACTGCTGTCCCCCCAGTGCAGCTAACTGGGTTATCAAAGGCCAGCCATGTATGTGGTGAGAGCAGGCAAAAGAACTATTGCTGACTTGCGTCAAGAGTAGGCTGCATTGCGGTCAGTGTGTTTCTGCCCTGCGATGGCCTGGTGAGCTGTCCAGGGTGAACTCTGCCCTAGCCAGCCTCCCCGCAGCCCTAATTAGCATTAAGCAGTTCAGAAAATGAATGGTTTATTGATTTATGGTCATACTCATTAAAAAACAAAAATAAACCCACTCACTCACTCATTTGCCGAGCCGCTTACTCCTATTAGTGTTGTAGGGACACACACATACACCTAGGATCAATTTGAAACAGCCAATAAGCCTAATGTGCATGTCTTTGGACTGTGGTAGGAAATGGGAGTCCCCAGAGGAAATCCACATAACCACGGGGAGAACAAACTCCACACAGAAACACCTGAACCCGGAACTCAAAACCCATGACCTTCTTGCTGTGGAGTGGACGTGTTAATCACAACGCCACCATGCAAACGATTTATGGCTCAGAGTTCATAATTCATTTGAGGCCCACTGAGTTTCTTCAGCCAAAAAGTGATTTTGTAATAATGTTCTTTCTACAAGGAAATGAAAGTTTGTTGTTTTTACTTGTGATTGCATTGCAGAAAGAACATATTGTAACTCTTATGATGAAGTGCTCCTTTGACCCTTTATCATCACATGATAACAGAAACGTTCATCGTTCTGTTTCTGAACCACCTAATCCTAATTAGGGTCGCGGGGAGGCTGGTGTCCATCTCAGCTGACTGGGTGAGGACAGAGTACTCCCTGAACAGCTCGCCAGGCCATTGCAGGGCAGAAACACGCTGACGCCAACTCAATGGCACACTCTTTACGAATGACACCAATGGTTCTTTTACATGCCTCTCACCACAGACAGTTAGAGACATCGCTGGCCTTTGATAACCCAGTAAGCTGCACTGGAGAATAAGAGAAACATTTATTATTATTATTGGTATTATTATTATAATTGTTGAATTGATTTAATTTTATTAATCATGATGGCTTTCCAGAAGTACCAGGTCCAAACTTGCTGTACTAGCTGACAGTGATGAGGAATCCTCAAGTGCAGGATCATCAGATGAAGAGAACATTGCATCCACTGAGCTTCATGACACTCACGGAGAAAAGGGCACGATTCCTGGTGCTGAGAGGTGATTAAATCATCAGAAATAATTCTTTAATATACAGAAGCCAGTTAGTATTTAACATGGTGATGAAGGAGTTATATCATGTAAAAATCCTTTATCATTTTCAAATTGAAATTCAGTCTAGATCAGTGACATAGCTGTGTTAAGTGCACGATGCTTAAAGAATTTAATGCTTGAATCCATAAGTCAGACATCTTTAACTTCTCCCATTTACAGCTGTTTGGCCGGAGGCAGCACAGGCCGGCGAATTTTAAGACTTGTCGATAAAATTGCTAAATCCAGATACTTCCAGAAGGCTACAGAAAATGAATACATCAAAAAGAAGATTGAGGACATGTCAAACACTCCTCTGCTCCTTACTGTTGAAGTTAAAGAACTTACTGGAGAACTTGCTGTCAACATTCCACCTCCTCCTACAGATAGAATATGGTACAGTCCCTGCAAACATTCATTAATTCCTTCATTCATTTGCCAAGCCGCGTAATACTACTTGGGTCGCAGGGAGGGTGAAGCCTTTCTCAGCTGACTCTGAGCAAAGGCAGGGCACACCCTGAACAGTTTGCCCATCCATGACCAGGCCAACACCACCACACAACCATTCACAGTCACCTTTACACCTAGAAGCAAGCTGGAACAGCCATTAGCATAATGTGCACGTATTTAGGCTGTGGGAGGAAACCCACCCTTGTATGGGGAAAACATCCAAACTCCATGCAAAAAAGCCTTTGCTGAGCCCGGGACTTGAACCCAGGTGCTTCATGTGAGGCAGATGTGCTAAACACTATGCTATTCTGTCACCCACCCACAAACATACTCTGTAGTAAATCTAATAATTTGAAAATGTAAATGTTTAATTTTAAATAAATATCAAGTTACATCAGTAAGATGCAGATACCAAGATTTTATCAGGTATCACCCAAATCAGGATGGCTTCATTATTTGAGTCTGGTTCCTCTGAAGGTTTCTTCCTCTTGTCATTTTACAGAGTTTTTCCTTCCCACCATCTCCACAGACTTGCTTATTAGGGATGTATTGGAGTTTTACATTAATATGTTTATATTCATAACCAATCTGTTTACTCTGTAAAGCTGCTTTGCAATAACTATAAAAACACTACAGAAAACAAATAACAGAACTAAACAAACAAACAAACAAAAAAAGCCCTAACCCATACAAAAAAGAGAGATGGAAGAAATGCAACATCACAAATAATCTGGGCAAAATACAGCAGACCAACTCAAACCATGGTAAGAGGAATATGCAAGGCAAGACAGTCAGTAATCAAAAAAGGTGGGAGGAGGGATTGCTGAAAGAAGAAGAGACTTTAGGAGACTTTAGGGAAGGAGTCCCACAAGGCTGCAACCCTGAATGCCTTGGAATCTACAGTGAACTGCTTAAATTTCAGAACGGATAACAGAGATAAAGATGGAAAACTACAAATCTCCACTGTTCCACAACCAGGTCAAATACCACACTATAATGACCGAAAGAATGAGACAAAAATCAGCAAAAAATTAGTTTCCTTTGGAGGCTGTCTGGGAGTGAGGAGCTTAGATGTGAGATTATTTCCAAATACATTGAAGACGATAGCCATAGAGTACTTAAAGTGAAAATAAAATAGTGTTTTATTTAAACTGGAACTAGAATGAGCCAGTGGATAATATGGAGGACATCAGAACTGATTCATCTCTGGATTATTTATCGTTTATTTTCATTTTCTGATCCGCTTAATTCTAATTAGGGTCACAGCGAGGCTGGCGCCCATCTCAGCTGACTCTGGGCGAGGGAAGAGTATACCCTGGACAGCTTGCCAGGCCATCGCAGGGCATCTCTGGATTATTAAATTTTATAATTTTCAAATTTTGTTTGTCCTGCTGGTGGGTGCTTGATAACATGGTTAATGAATAATATTTTTTTCCCCATTAGGTATGGCTTCTCTGCGCCTCCAAAGCTTGATCTGCGAGTTCAGCCCAAACTGGGTGAACGGGAAGTGACCTTCTATCATGTCACTGAGTGGATTGAGAAAAAACTTCAAGATGAGTTTCAGGTTAAAGCTTTTCTGTAGTCTGACCCTCACCATATATTTTTTTTTTCTTCGCACCAGCCTAAATATTAGTGTGATAAAACAATGTATTTATACATTAGTCCCTAGAAACTTTTTTAAACAGTTCTTGTTTATATCTTCTATCTTTTACTGTGATGATTTATTGTATCTGCATTACAGAAAGTGTTTGTGTTGCCGAACATGGATGACATATACCTTCCCTTAATGCACTCAGCCTTGGAGAGCCAACCAGCACATCAGCCTTCTCCCACCCAGCATCTTGAGGAGACCTGCATCCTGAACCACTCTTTCCCTTCAGAATAGGGCCTCCCGGTGGCCATTTATGAAAATACAGTTTTACCACTGTGCATTTCCTAGGTTTATTCAGTTATAAAAACATAATATAAATATTAGTGCAGTTTAAATACGTTTGCATTTCTGTTTCAATTATTATAAACTCACAACAATCAGAAGATGGATTTATTGTTTAATGTGCTTCCTTTACATACCATTAATTATTATTTTTTTTTTAAATAGATGTGATCTCTCTTTGGCAGTTCTGAGGAGTGCATTATGACATTAACAGATACAAATATTCAACATGATTACATGCAATGACATTATTAATTATGTACAATATTGTGAAATTTACATAAATGTGAATGAATTTGAATGAACACCAATCTGACCTGGTCAACATAATATAATTAGCTTCTGTGGTCTTAATATACTTCAACACATAGTAATGTATGCAGCCCAGCATTTAAAGTTCACTCACTTATCCAAAAATGGTCAAACCACACCCCTGTTGTAACAAGCAACTGATGTGTATATATAAGTACTAGATGTAAAATGTAATCAGAAATTACACCAAAACCACACTTAAACAAAAGCATCTTATAAAAAGATAAAAGGCCATATTTATTAGGAGCTGCTGCTGGACCTGGTGTGTGTGGTAGAGCTGTGGCTAACTCGGGAGCCACTCCCTGTGCTGGTTCCCTCACCAGGGCTCTCCTCCTCTTCCTCTTCCTCCAGCTTCTCACTGAGTTCCAGGCTTTCGCAGAGCAGACTGATTTGCCGAGTCATATGGGCCATCCGTCTTTGCATACATTGCATCTTTCTGCGCAGTGCAGAGACCATGGTACGCTGCATCTGTCGCTGGGCCTCATAGCGCTCCTGTAGATCTCGGTAGCAGTTGTGCTGGGCCTGAGTAATGCGGCTCAGTATCGTGCCACAACCCATCTGGCACAGCTGCCTCCAGTGGCTGCAGACCTGATCATGTGCCTGGGCTTCCTTTCTCAGTACCCTAACCCCACAACCCTGATGCGGGCACATTAGCCATTCGAACAGGCATGTAGAACTGTGGAGGTACTCTTCCGAGAGAGGAAAGGTAGCTGTGCAACCCTGTTGCTCATTTCGGCACTGAGAATAAGAGCATGATACATTTTTGGATTGGAGGTTGTCTGATATCATTATAAGTATTTGGTTATCATTATACTAGTCTTCCGCTAGCATTCTTACCAAGGTTCATCTTACCTTAACCGGTAAACGGCCAATGGATTTACTTAGCTTAAACATAACAAACATATGGCGCTGGCTGATAGGCTTCCTGCAGCACGGACATGTTTCCTGTCTGGATCAATTTAATACACACTGTTTAGCAAGTTCACAGTGAAAACACTACTTTTTGTAAGAATCATTTCTAATATACAGTTTATTGTAATTTGTAGTTTTCATACCGCCTCATCCACTGCAAAATGCACCTCTTGCAAAAGACATGGTTGCATGCCACACGCACAGGACAACGTAGAACCCCTCTGCATATAATACAGATAAGGTCTTGATCTGGGGGGTCCACAAAAAGCTCCACTTCATAGCCACCAGTCTGACATGAAACATAATAACCAAACACTATTAGTTTATGAAGATTGACTGAAAATAGAGTATTTAGAAAAGAGATTTAATCGAAATATTATTCATAACAGATCAAATTCATTATTTTTAAATCATAATGAAATGTTTTGATAAAATTTTAACATGGTCATAAACTGCTTTACACAAATATATGAATTCTGCATATACATTTTATAATATATTCATTCCTTAAAAGCAAGACAGAGGTGATCTTTATAACTCCGCTTCTGCTTCTAACAAAACCTAGAATGATATATAAGGATAATATAATTGTAAATAAATACATTTTTTCTCGAATCAGATTAAAGGCAAAACTCACCATATTCACCGTTAGTGAAACGATACAATCCTAAAAAGCTCTGTGCTCCATTCAGTCCAAGCAGATGCTGCCATCCAACATGACATGGCCTAAACATGTCCAACTGACATCATTTCACAGCAGAGGGTCCATAATTCTATTATCTATTTCCATTTTCCTTTACTTTCTAGTACAGGGTGTTGTAAATGCTGTCAGGTGCTATCCACACTTGTCTAGAAGGTGTTCATCCAACCAACAGAGACCTATTTTAGTACCATCCAGGTTTTACTTAGTGGACAAAAGCACTGCTGTGAAAACCATTGAACTTTGAAAGGCCTGTGTGCTCTACAGACTACAACCTCTATTCTCTTGATGCAGTTGTCTCTGAATGGCCAGTGGAACACAGTGGTGTTTTCTGCAAGTTGATTCATGTGGATATGTAATAGTACTATTCTTTCATGGTTATTTAACTGAAAAAGATTGACAAGGATTTTCATAAGACGAACCCAATATTGTGCAACATTATTGCTCATTTGCACACAGGCCATTCAGAGTTTAATAGAATAATTAACTGGTAATGTTATCAGGGCTGTGTTTGCCTGAATTTCAGAGTTCAGTTCAAATCATCAGCTTATACCTGTCCAAAAATCACTCTTTATTAAACAATTCACATTTCTTTTCAGACTGTAAGGCCCTAGTCAGGAGATAACCAATATTTGACATACTTAAAGACATGATAATGTAACAATATAAAGCAAAACATCCATGCATACATCTTAATGTAGCTTAAAGCTCAGAACAGCGGGTTCAGGACAGGCTGTAGTGGGAAGCACACTGGTAGGCATACATTAAATTCCCGCCAGCATCATGATCTTGTTTTTTAGTCTTTTTAGACTGATTTTTCTCCGTACTTTTTTATGAATGACTCTCAGAGACCAGAGACTTAAATAAAATAACAAGACTTTATTATTTACAAAGTAACACGAGCTCCGTGAGCCACAAAAAAAAAAAAAACAACTTAAAACAACCTGCCACGTGGGACGAACCAAAACAAAACAGAAAGGACAGCTGCAACCAGGAAGTGGATACTCCACGGGCCGGGAGGGAGAACGAAAGCCAAAGATCTTGTGGATAAATCCATTGGGACACGAAGGGGAGAGGAGATGGTGGGAGGAGGATTCCAGCCGGCTCGACTCGGGCGGGTAAGTTGGGTTGAGTCAAACCTGCCTGGCGCGTCGCTCCAACAAGGCTCGACACCGGTTGGAGTTTGGCAGAGGTGTGTGTGTGTGTGTGTGTGTGTGTGTGTGTGTGTGTGTGTGTGTGTGTGTGTATATATATATATATATATATA
>JAOUQZ010000051.1:16494237-16508259 GCA_028564935.1 Neosilurus hyrtlii
TTTCATCTTATTTTGTGTTAAAAAATTAAAATAAAGAGATTTGAGAAGATTGAAAATTTAAAAACAAAGCTTTTCTTTTGAAAAACCTGATGCGGCCCAGCCTCACCCAGACTCCGCCTCCAGTGGCCCCCGGGTACATTAAGTTTGAGACCCAATTAGGAATATTTAGGTGCTTTTGTAAACTAACCTATCATTCTGTGTGTACTTGTGTGAAAATCTCTCGCTTACCACATCAGTCTGTAAATCCTTGGAAAATGATGGGATGTTCTTAGTTTGACTGAGCATGCTTTTGGAGTGGTTCTCCTTTCACTGTGATATTTTAATTGTCTGGCGTCACTAAACTGCTTGACGATGTGTCTCTCTATGTTCATACTTAGATCCAGCGTTGGGGAAATGTTGAATGGGCTCATGACTACGATATGTATGAGCTGCGGGCTCGTACAGCAGCAGGTGCCCTGTTTGTGCATCTGTCCTCAGAAAGTTCCACGGTGAAGAAAAAACTGCTTCACGACTGATCTAACCTGCACACCTGATAAACTCCATTGTCCCAGCTTTATAGTTTTATCACTCTTGTATAATATGATTATGGAAACAGAATTTTGTGTAATTGTATGCCTGGAATTGTGACATCTTTATGCATAGCTTAAAACATCTAAAGCCTTTAACCCATTTCTCTGTAGTGTGTTTGTGAATACATCTGTGTGAATGTTAGTGACTCCTGTACGAATGTTTTACACTATTTTCTGAGGAGGTTTAGGGTTGTGTTGCTAGTCCAGTATGCAGTTTGGCCCTGACCAGAGTACTGGACTCAATAAATAAGAACAAATTGTGTTATTGTATGTTCTAATATTACTGTGAAACTTTAAATATACAGTAGTTGTGACTGAAAGAACTGCGTGTTGGCTTGTTTTTTAAACGTTATCTTGTAAGTTAAGGTAACATAGGTTTTTAGTGTACTTGACGGGCATTCTGCATTAGTGTCATCTTGTTGGAGTATGTCTCTACCAGCTTTGCACATCTATTGCAAACATCTTTGCACAACTTAACTTTTTGCCTATTCTTCTTTGCAAAATAGCTCAAGCTCAGTCAGATTGGATGGAGGGTGTCTGTGAACAGCAATTTTTAAATCTCGCCACAGATTCTTAATTGGATTTAGGTCTGTACTTTGACTGGGTCATTCTAACACATGACTTATGCTTTGAACTAAACCATTCCATTGTAGCTCTGTTTAAGGCTGTTGTCCTGTTGGAAGGTGAACTTCCCCCTAGTTTTTTTGCTGGCTCCAACAGGTTTTCTTACAAATATTGCCCAGTATTTGGCTCCATCCATCTTCCTGTCAACTCTGACCTGCTTCCTTGTCCCTGCTGAAGAAAAGCATCCCCAGAGCATGATGCTTCCACCACCATGTTTCATGGTGGGGATGGTGTGTTGAAGGTGATATGCAGTGTTTGTTTTATGCCACACATATCATTTTGTATTTAGGCCAAAAACTTCAGTTTTTGTATTGGCAGGTGGATCGATGCAGCCTCTGCTGTACAGTAGAGCTCGTACCAGTCCGTCGTGGTGAAGAGAGCTGAGCCAGAAGGCAAAGCTTCCCTCCTTCCCTCCTACCCTCAGTTATGGTCACGAGCTTTGGGTAGTGACCAAAAGAACAAGATCACAAATACAAGGGACTGAAATGAGTTTCCTTCACAGGATGGCAGGGCTTTCCCTTAGAGATAGGGTAAGAAGTTCTGTCATCCGGGAGGAGATCGGAGTAGAACCGCTGCTCCTTCGTGTTGAGAGGAGCCAGTTGAGGTGGCTCGGGCATCTGATTACAATGCCTCCCGAACGCCTCCCTGGTGTGGTGTTTCGACATGTCCAACCGGGATGAGACCTTGGGGCCAACCCAGAACCCACTGGAGGGACCACGTCTCTCGGCTGGTCTGGAAACGCCTTGGGGGCCCCCCGGAAGAGCTGGAGTAAGTGGCTGGGGAGAGGGATGTCTGGACCTCACTGCTTAGGCCGCTGCCACCGCAACCCGACCCAGGAACAAGCGGATGAAGATGGACTTTAGTTTTGATCTGACCAGAGTACCTTCTTCTAAACTGTAGAGGGGATTCTTATGGCTTTCTTCTTGCCAATCTAACATAAAGGCCAGATTTGTGGAGTGCACGACTAATAGTCGTCTTGTGGGCAGATGCTCCCCCTGAACATCATACTGTAAAATACATACATAGTGTAAAATATGTATTTGTTCACCCACTGATGTGTACCTTTAATGCGTGACACGGGCGTTTTGTGAAGGACAAGACAATCAACCAATAAATGAAAAGTCCGGCGCTGCGTCTTCCAATAGGACAGTGCGAGGGGCGGGGCTTCGGTGTTTTCTCCCTTATTCACCGTGAGTCGAGGAGATTGTTGTTGACAAGATGGAGTTCTTGCTGGGAAATCCATACGGTACTCCGGTGGGGCAGTGCATTGGTATGGGATTGTAATATAAATAAGTGAAACGGGTTATATCTCTTAGAGTGAGGCTTGGTTGGTGTGTTGTATGTTAGTTTACGTGGTTTCATGTCTGACTCCGAGACCTATTCAGTACTGAGGAGGCTTTGATCATTCCGCTATCCAGGTTAACATCCACATGCGCCTTTTAATTGCTGTGTCATCATTAATAAAACGCATATAATCATTTCCTTCGTGCTTATTTCACTGGTGTTTGACGCGAAATAATCCTAACCTGAGCTTTAGAGCTAGCATTGTAAGCTAGCTTTGCTAAATTAGCTGCATGAATGGATGAATATCCTGTTGGATTCCTGTGTAGCTTTACATTAACCACATAAACGTGTCCATGGGTCCGAATACTAAAACTAAAATACACATAAAGAGTGAAACTGCAGGCGAGGAGAAATATAAACTAAAGGACATCACTATACTGCCCTGAACTCAGAGCTAATGTCCATCTGGCAGCTAGTGGTGTCTGCTAGCTACTTTTATAATAAATATAGTCTTCACACAGGGAATACAGAGTGTCTGGAGTGTAATAACTAGTTATAACACATATATAACATGTTCTGGTTGTTTGGCCTGAGACTATGTTACCTAAATAATATTCTGTTTTATTTGCATAGCAACCCATGCAGCACTAAGAGCTTTACATCATAAAAATATAAGTAAAGGCATTACAGAAAAATCTCAGAATAGGAAGAGGAAAACATATAAAAATATAAGTATTGTGATTTTTTTCCCTACAGAAAAAGCCACCGATGGCTCATTACAGAGTGAAGATTGGACTTTAAATATGGAGATATGTGACATCATCAATGAAACAGAGGATGGGTGAGGAAAAGGACACAGAAGTGGACCATTTCTTCCTTTGTTTCCTTCCTTCTTTCTTTCCTTCTTTCTTTCCTTCTTTCTTTCTTTCATGGTTGGTTGGTTTATACATATATATATATATATATATATATATATATATACATTTATAGTCCTTGGGTCTGTAAACCCGGTATAGGTATCCCAGGGTTTATGTAGCATTCATTCATGTAGATGCAATCTTAGGATGATCTTTAGGCTGAAAAAACACATGGTCAGGTTAATCTCAGAATAAATAACAATAGGATATACAGTACTACACAGGAGCAGTGATATCTGAATGGTCCACTATCAGGGGATTAAAAATTATAGTATTGAGTGGATAAGGTTTGAATCAAAGGGACGGACACCCTTGTTTGTTACAGTCACTTGGAGCAGGCAGCGTCATTCTACATTTACTACATTTTCTACCTTAGTACAAAAATACACATAAATATCAAATTTTACTTTGTCTTATGTTTCCACATAATATATAAAAAAATTTGAATAAGTATAAAAACACACCTTAATGGGCTGCGGTTTACTTACATTTGTGTGTGTTTACTAAACTCTGAATGAGTAGGCTGATAAAGGTGCCTTTATCTACAGCGCTCAGCTTTGCTTGTTACACAGCTGTTATGCACTTGCTCATGCATGGAACGGAGCTCATGCATTGGTCATAATTAAAACATCTTGTTTTAGTGTGCTTGTGGTCCTGAGTAATGTATATTTAAACAGTTATTCGCTTCAGGCTCAATGGATGTTGCTTAATTGAATAGCCCCTTTAACGTTCTGTCTCAGGGATTATTCAGCCACGTTTGCCTCACCTTCTGTGCATAATTGTAAATTAGTACATACTATGCGGAAAGAGTGCAGTCTGATTGGTCCTCTATCTTGCGATTAAAAATCATTATTCCAAGAGGATAATAGTTGACTCAAAATGATAGACGCTCACAGTTTGTCACCATCACTTAGAGCAGGCAGCGACATCATTACTACACTTTAAGATGCAAAAATAGTTCATAAAAACTCTCTTTTTAGTTTGTTTTTCTGGTTTGTGAGTAGTATGAAGAAAACAAATTCTGGAACATGGTTACTTTTGTTTCTGTGTAGTGTGTAATACAGGGCTAAAGGAGAAGGCTTAGAAGATACTGTTAGTTGAGCTCCAACCAAGGAGCTCACCTGTCCTGCCTGTGTACTGGTTTAAATATGTACATATGAACTCTTAAAAATCTCGTTTTAGTTTGCTTTTTTTATATTTCCACATAGTACACACAGAATCTCTTGAACTGAATTAGAGACATTACTGCACTGTTTTTGCCAATGTTCATGTGTATGCTTGGGCCTCACCTGTGTCTGTTATAATTTTAAAAATGTAAGAAAAAAATTTATAAAATCGCATTTTACTGTGGTTTTTTGGCTTTTACTTTTGTAAAAACACCAACTGAGGGAGAATCTTTTTGTAATTGTGTTTGTGCTACAATACAAATTCAGAAATTTTCAAATCCATGCCAAGGCTATTAAATCTTTTCTTACAGCACCATGCTGAATCACTTGACATACACTAAATCCTTAAATTTGTCACTTTTCTCAATGACCAATGAAATTTAAACGCTCTTGGCATGTAAAACAAGTGACATACTATACCTCTAGCAGTTCTTTATGTTAAGAATTTTTTTTTTTACTTAACATGAAATACTGTATATTTGTCAAATGACTGAATGTGAATGCGGCTTTCCTTTTACAGTGTAAAGGAGTATTTTACATGCCAGTGTGTATGACACAAAACAGGCGACAACCATGCGCAGTTGTAATGGCTGAATGTCACAGATATAACTTTTATGTTCAGATATAATCCCCTGAATGAGCCGGTACACTGTAGAATTCAATGTTTATACAGAACAGACAGCTGAATAAAATACGAACAGCATATTGCTACACGGACGCTGTGATTAAGCGTGCAGATATGTAATAGAGGTGAAAATGTATAAATTAGCAAGCAAGCCATGTTTGCTTTGACCATGTGACAGATTCTTCATATAAAATTACTTTAGTGTCAAATGTCTAATTTCCTTTTCTGGTGACAGGCCTAAAGATGCTATAAGGGCTGTAAAAAAGAGACTGAATGGGAATAAGAATTACAGGGAAGTGATGCTGACCTTGACTGTAAGAAGATTTTATTTAATAAATCTAATAATTTATTTTTTTTTAAATATCATGATGATATAACAGGATCACCCTGTTTATGACTACTTGCCTACTTTGTCACTAGGTTCTCGAGACATGTGTGAAGAACTGTGGTTATCGCTTCCATGCTCTCGTCGCCACACGGGACTTTATTGATGGAGTTCTGGTTAAGGTCATTTCCCCTAAAAACAACCCTCCGGCCATCGTACAGGACAAAGTACTTGCCCTTATACAGGTGCAGTCACTTGATACTAACGTTATGAAGATATAAATATGATGCTTTGTAATTTGAAACACATTAAATAAAATAAAGGAAGGTGGTAGGACAAGGAGAGCGTCTGGTACTGCTTAGTTACGAGAGGCCCTGTAGCCAAGGAGACCTGGCAGGTGCTTTGTCCCAGGAGTTGCTAATAAACGGCATGCGTGATTAGGTTACCTCAAGCATCTCAGGTGTCTGAGGCCAACTTGCTCGTGTATGTGATGGGCTGTTGCTCTTTATAGAACTGCAGTGAAAGCTGGGAGACCTAAGCAGAGATTCCTATAGTATCATAGGCAGTGGTTATTGAGTGATGTGTAATGTGTGTGATCTTTCTTCCCCAAAGAGGATTTTCCAGAGCTTTTCATAGTGCAGAGTAAGACCTCACTTCACACCAGTTTTCCGTTAAAGCAGTTCTGAGGAGTGGTTAGTAAAAATATTGACAAACTATGCAGCATTACAACACTTTTTTTTCTTAATATCTAGCGTGTTTCATTAAGTACCTTTAACACCTGCCTTCCTCTCCTCCTGTCACCCGGGTGCTGTAGTGATAATCTTAAAATCTTCTTGCTCATGTCATCTCTATTGTAATTATACTGATATGACATTTTATCTATAAACTCTTACCTCATCCTCGTTGCTATTTATAATGTAGATTACATCATCCAGATAGCATCTTATTCTTAACCACATTAATGTTCCTGTGAGATCTGGTTGCTATTTTGTCCATATTTTGTCATGATTATGGCTCGTTCTACGCTAGGGATTCAGAGTTAGGGTTAGTAGTTCAGTAGCAGGGTTGAAATTATTCTTTGACTAAACTTTTATTACATTTTTGTTGGTCTGAATAAATGTATAAATATGTTAAGCTTACACTTAAATTGTTTGATGTGTTTTTGGCTGACTCCCTGAAATGTTTAAATATCAGCAAAGGGCAGAAAACCACGAATAAATGAATCAGATAATTATTTTAATATATTTAAAAATAGATTCAACTGTTTTGTCATTTCTCTAATTTTCCATTCTCTCCTTGGCTTCAATGTATGGAATGAATGTGTATGAAAACATTTAACACTGGGATTCTGCGAAGTATCATTTTATTAAATGTGTGTGTGTGTGTGTGTGTATGTGTGTGTGTGTGTTATTGAGGAGAATTAAGGAAAGCATGCTTTTGTTTATTTTTACTGATTCCTGTAGAAAAACCCCCACATGTTCTGTATGTTTTAACACAGAGATCTTATGTATAAGGCAGGTTTAGTACCATTGAAGATGATATTAATTAACCCTCTGTATACTGTGTGGCTCAGGCTTGGGCTGATGCTTTCAGGAGTAGCCCAGATTTGACAGGTGTGGTCCACGTTTATGAGGAAATGAAAAGAAAAGGCATAGAGTTCCCAAGGTCAGACCTGGAGACCTTATCTCCTATCCACACACCACAGCGGGTAAGACTTCCTGGTGACCTGCTTGGCAGAGATTCATCATGTCACATGATCTGCATGGTGTTACACTTACGGGTTTAAAAGTGCTGGATCCTGTTTGTAGTCACATTCTCTTGTGGTGGTGTTGTATAAGGTGCAGAGTACCTCAGAGGGGGATCTCAAACCTAGTGCTCCACCTCAACCGAAACCTGCTCCTCCGGTCCACACCTCAAGTCAGGTTCCCAACCTGCATGTGTCTGTACCCATAAACCCCACCCCAGAACAGGTAGAGTGCATCCCTAAAACAACCCTGCCACATAGGTGCTTGTACTTAAAATGGTCTGACCCGCTTTACTTTAACTCTGCAGATTTCTAGGCTACGCAGTGAGCTGGATATTGTGCGTGGAAACACCAAGGTGATGTCTGAGATGCTAACAGAAATGGTGCCCGGCCAAGAGGATCCATCTGACCATGAGCTTCTGCAGGTAAATGACTCATGACAAATTTGTTTTTGCATAGTTTACTATTGCGCTATATGAGCAGTTTGTTCTCGTGCAACAAACTTTTATATCTTTTGGTAAGGAGCTGAACAGAACCTGCAGAGCCATGCAGCAGAGGATAGTGGAGCTCATCTCCCGTGTGTCCAATGAGGAGGTCACAGAGGAACTTCTCCATGTCAATGATGATCTTAACAACATCTTTTTGCGATATGAGAGGTGTTTAATGTTGACTGATAAGGATCTATAATTTATATCTAAAGACTGCTGCTTTAATGAGTATTTTGTTATCCTTAGATATGAGAGGTTCAGGACTGGTCGAACTGTTCACGGGGTCAATAATGGGGTAAGTTATGTTATGTACCTGTATTTGAAATCTTTGAAGGAAATGTGCCTCTACTTATTTTCTTTGTGGCCATGGACAAAATGACCAAAGCCTGTTTGGGTCCATTACAGCGAATTCCATGCGAAAATGAAACAGATCAGTCATCCATTTATTCATTTTCTAAGCCGCTTAATCCTAATCAGGGACGCGGGGAGGCTGGAGCCCATCGCAAACTTCTGTTATATGTAATATAATATCTCAATGCTTTTGCATGTTCCTGACTCCTTTTCACACCCCCTTTTAAAATAGGTGTTTTCTTGTGTATGCTGTTAAAAAGCTGAAAATTATCAGGGTGGAAATTACATTAGCTTCATAATTGGTGATTTTTACCAGAAAGTGGAGAAATACTGGGGAAGCACCATGGGAAATTTACTAATCAGTCATTGTTTTTTTAAACTGTTCTCTTTAACATCATAATTTTTCTAATGTTATTAATAAATAAATGAATAAAGATAAATAAATTGCTAAATATAGGGATCTGTAGTGAGTGGGTGCAGCAGCAGCGAGCTGCAACACTTGTGAGTCATTATTGCAGTGTGACACCATCGACATCAGGACCTGTGCTACACACATTTTTATGACTGTGTGTGTGTGCTGCATCTTTTAATGTAATAAGTCGATTTGATTTATTTTGGAACTGCTTCTTGAAGTTGTTTTTTAATTCCCATCTTAAAGACTAAATATCCATCGACAGTTACGACCGGATTTGTTATCAGTGTCCAAAACAAAGGTCTGTCGTGTTCCCCCTCCATGGGTCATGTGTGTTTGTTGCCCTGCCTATTGCTGTGTAACTGTAGTGCATCTGCAGGTCCTGAGTGAAGCCACAGATGACAACCTGATTGACCTTGGCCCAGGTTCTCCTGCAGTGATGAGCCCCAGGATCAGTGGCACTCCTCCCTCCAGCCTCCCTGCGTCAGTAGCCCCTGCTCGCTCTGCTTCACCTGCTACACTCTCCTCTCGACTGGCAGGTCTTGGTGAGTTGCTGTCCGTGCTGCTTATCTGTTCCTACTACCTGCTAGCTCCAGTAATATTAGTGAGACTTGGTGATAAACAACAGAGATGTGTGTTTTCAGATGTAGGAGCTGACAGTGTCAGTGGCACTCTGAGCTCTCTAAGTCGTTGTCAGCCGCTGTCAGATGACTTTGACATGTTTGCCCAGACCAGGAGCGGCACTCTGGCTGACCAAAAGAGGAAGTAAGACGTTTTATAATGATACGTTATTATATGTACTGAATTTTACTGAAAATTACAATTACGCATCGTTCACACAGGAAGCAGCAAGCGACCATGCAAAGTCAATAATAGTGCGCGATACGAATGACGAGAGGTGACAAGAACCAAAATTTTCTTGTGTGACATGAAGTGGGCGGGTGGAGATACTGATGATTGACAGATGCTTCCCTATACGGAGTTTACCATAATGTTCCTGTGTGGAAACCGTAAACGCGCGTTTAAATGTCCCGCTGAGCTTATAATTGCAATGTGTAAATATTTTATAACTACAAACAGAAATTTTATAAGGACAGTAACCAGATGCGTGGGCACACATTTCTGAAATAGCTGGCATTTCCTGTGAGTTTATATTAGTTTATGTAGAGTTACATGAAATGTACATTATGTGGATTGGGTAGTAGCTCAAGTACATTTTCTAACTTCTTTTTCAAAAATAAATAAATCAGTAGATACTGAAGAACATGCGAAGGAGTTACACAGGCAACAAGTGCTGAGACGGGAAGCGATTCGCCTCTCTCGCCCATGTCGCGTGTTGCTCAGCGGCGAGCCTGTTGCTTCCTGTGTGTGAATGCAGTGCATGGTTATTCACTAATGCTTAATCCAAATCAGTTTTTATACCACTATGTCTTTATCTTCTTCATGAATGCATACCTGCATTGCCCAAGAGTATTTGGCCCAGTATCTCCAGAGTAAATGATTTAAATGTGATGATTTACGTTTATAAATCTATCTCTGTAACCAGCAGGTGATGTTATCAGATTTTGGAAATGATCTAAACAAAATCAAAGTCAAACAGCAAAGTTAACTGTATTATAATAATCACCTGATTTATGAGATTTTTGTGGGCTGTGTTTCTTTTCTGTTTATAATGAATGAATTATTCTGTTAAAGTTTAAGCAATGTTTTTCAGAAAAAAACAAACACAAAACAAAAAAACACAGTGTAAGCATTACAGAAAATACTCTTTAAAATTATTTGAATTTGTTTTCATTGGATGTTTCAAGGTGGGAAAAAACTATAATCCCCATTACTGTGCATAACAACCAATCAGCATCATAGTGGATAGTGTCACATATGGACATGGGGCAGATGAAGAGATGTACAAGCTGTGCAAAATCAAGTCACTGGGAGAAACACCTGCACATTCATGCAACTATTCTTTACAACCATGGTGATCAGAAAAGCATTTCAGAATGCATTACATTTTTACAGTTTTCTGCTGTCCAGTTTTCCTGATTTTGTGCTCATGATGGGCTTCATGTTCTTGGCTGAGATTAGTGGAATCTGATGTGATCTGCTGCTACCGTAGCTCATCTACCTCTAGTTTAAATGTGTTGTGCTGCTTTTTTTTTTTTTTTAGATGAATTTTCTGTTAATTGTGGTTGTAAAGAGTGCTTATTTGAATTACTACAGACTTCCTGTCAGCTAGTCCTCCGATCTCTGTCATCAACAAGCTGTTTCAGCTTGCAGAACTTCTGCACTGCGCTGCTACCACATTACTGACTGACTGATTGGATAACTGCATGATTGTGCAGATGTAGAGGTGTTCCTAATAAAGTGGTCAGTAAATAAATATTTTTCACTGTCTTGGGGCGTGTTTACAACCGGTACTTCATTTGCCATGCCTGAGTCAAAGATGGGTACTTTTTTGTTTCAAACTGCACATAATTAGGTGAACCGTAAAACCAACTAACTTTGGCTGAGGGTTATGTATAGCTAAAAAAAAAGTGTTTTATAAATGTAAAACTTACAAAAATCACCAAAACATGGAGCCAGTGTTACACAAATAATAGATTGTAATTTTATTATAATACAAAAATGACCCTGTCTGGGGAAATCCGACCAAAGTCAGAAAATCTTTTACCTCGGTGCAATGTGTTATTCGGTCAATGAGCTGTTTTTCTTTAGAGTACTAATGTATTGATCTTCACAACCATCATTGTCAGCTCAGATTCCTGATTCCTCTCAGTGTTTATATGTCTGAGATAAGGACATGTTTTGACAATTTTTTGGTATTTTCAATAGATAATGACATAGTGACAATCACCTTGTGATTTTAACCCTCAACCTTTGAATGCTTAAAATTCCAATGTCTCCGAGAACACTGCAGATAATCAGTTGACATTTGGAGCAGAAGTTCACTGGACTACAGGATTCTCAAAGAAGTGCAGAAGAATTAATCAGTGTTTTTTTGTTTTGTTTCTATGTTTTGTATGTTTTGTATGTTTTTTTGTTTTGTTTTACCTAATAGCAAGAAAACAGCGCATTTCTGCAGCCTTATAGCTCTGTTTAGCAGCTTACTACAGAAAAATATCATCATTCAGGGTAATAAAAGTCAGACAGCAAAATCTCTCTCTCTATCTCTGTCTCCTTCTCCCCCTGTCTCTGTCTCTTTCTCTCTTCCACTCTCTCTCTCTTTCTCTCTCTCTCTCCACCCTTTATCTCTATCTCCCTCTCTCTGTTTCTCTCTTCTACTCTCTCTCCCTCTCTATCTCTCTCCACCCTTTATCTCTATCTCCCTCTCTGTTTCTCTCTCCCACTCTCTCTCTTTCTTTCATTCTTTACCTCTCTCCCTCTCTATCTCTCTATGCAATGCAATCTTTCTTGAGTCATTAATGACTAGTTGTTTACTTGAAGTTGGCTGCTGCCACCTAGTGGAAGGATGATGAATTAGCTGTAATGGTAATGGTCAATGCACTAATTGAATGATAATCATATTCTTTGAGAGTCCTTGCGGGCCACATAAAATGAGTTGTTGGGCTGGATTTGGCCAGAAAGCCTTGAATTTGACACCTGTGCTCTACGCCATTTCCCCTACTGTGCTCATTTTGATGGTCAGGTAAAGTTGTGATTAGATCAGATAACTGTGTAGTATCTTTTACACTTGTTTGTTTTTTTTTATCCAAATTACAGTCCTCCTTTTGAAGACATTCAAGCTGCAAGTGGAGCCGCTCCTACTCTTGAGCTCAGACAACAGAACTCGGTGAGTGCATGTAAAGTAGGTGTGTGTGTGTGTGTGTGAGTGTGTAGGGTCATTGTAGTATCATCTCCTCTTTAGTGCTACTGTATGTGGTGAAACCTTACTTGGCATTACTAAGAGGACAGTTGTGACAGCTAGCGTATCTGTTTTGTTCATTTGATGTGTTTGAATATTGTTTTTCATATAGTAAATGAGCTGTAAAAATACAGACAGCACTGTTTCACTACACACCTTTTTGTAAAGTGTTTCTTTTTAAGGTATTTTCACAGTTGTTTTAATTTAAAAAAACTTTGTTCAATTGTTTTTTATATTTTTATGTTTCTGGCTTTTTTTATTTGTTTATTTATTTATTTATTTTGCTGTTTGGTTACGTCTCATGGGTTGTCCATAACTTCGGCCTAAAGTTCGCTCTTGCCCAGTCCTCTGTCATGGATGACATTGAGGAATGGCTCTGTACTGATGTGGTGAGATGGGTTTTTTGTTTCTGTTTTGTTTTTCCATCATTTTGCTTCTTTCTGGATGCTGCATGCTTTCCTGAAAAGAAATGTGCTCTGTTAGCAGTATATATATATATATATTTTGTTTGCATTTAATTTTAACCAGCTTTGCTGTCTAGCAATGTCTTTTAGGAGGCTTGTGCCCATTAATGGCTTTTCTTAATTATTCACTTGTAGATGTTCTGGGATTTAATTTCTATTGAATGAACAAATTCCAGCATCTAGTTTCCTATTCAGTTTTACATGTTTCTGTCACTTGTATCTTTGCTTTGACTTTGTCTTACCTGGCAGTGATGTGAATTCTAAACAAGATCATTTCAACATTGCTCTTATAAAAATGCTTATCAGTGTCTTCAACCTGCTTATAGCATGTATCGTCATTAAAGGGGCAGTGTCATGGTTGTTGTAGAAAACAGCATAAATGACGTAAATGGTGCTATCACACAAGACATAATCATTCATATTATTGGAAATTTGTTTTATGAAGGATACTAGACAAGAATCGGGATCACTCATTAAAGTCCGAATCTTACATAAACATTTAGTCATGTTTTTGTTGCTAATAGTTCATGGTGTCTTAATAAAACCTTTCAGTCAAACAAACCTTTCAGTCCCGACATTTATCACAGCGTGTGTGCTGTGATATTTGAGTTCAAGTTTGTGTTTCCTGGATCTGAAATGCCCACAGCTGTCAAACAGACTCAACTAGGCCAAGTCTGGTCACATGGTATGTGAAACGTCACACACTGGACTCGGCCAAGTGCGGAAGTGTAAACATGTTCAGTATGACTGAAAATGGTCCTCACTTGCGAAAAAAATCAGAAAACTGGAGAAATGTTCTCCGTGGCATAAGCCTGCATAAAGTTCTCACGAGAGGGCTGTATCCCTGTGAGACACTTGTTCCCTCAATAACAACCACAGAGTTCGGGCTGGGAACCGACTTCGAGAACACACAGTTCACTCATACAGATATACATACAGTATATATAAAGGCTTCAGAGTCGATTCTGCCCCGTTTGAGGTAATGACTCACATGTTCCAGAAGCGTCGTTTACATTAATAAGAAATCTTTAAGGTTAAAAATATTTCATGGATGATCAAATTACTTTAACAGATTGAATGAGCTGTACCATGCATTTATACATACATCTGAAATAATAATAATAATAAGTTTAATCTATATAATATATACATTGTACTGCACCCTTTATGTAGATATAAATTTTTTATAGATGC
>JAOUQZ010000051.1:16508359-16527934 GCA_028564935.1 Neosilurus hyrtlii
GAGGTCTGATCACAGACGGTGCTCACCATGCAGTGTTTCCGAGTTGCTTTTCCCTGTCGTCTCCATCCTCTTCACTGGAAGATGATCCCAAACCTTCCCCCATGGGTTCATATGCGAATAAAACATTCCCTAAATCATGTTCATCAATGTCAAGTTCACTGTCATCGCTTCAAATGTCATCAAATTGACTGGAAATTGACGAGGACTCCGAGGCTGATATGCTTGAATGTTGTAAACAAACTTATGTGAAGGAAACACTGACCTACGCCATGACCTTGTTGCATTTCGGAGGGCTAATGCTGCTCACTCAAAAACACTGGATTAATTTCTTTGTTAGCTGCATACTTTCTTGTTCTAATTATTAAAACATGCCTAGCAAGTAAGATTTAACATATTTAAGCATACTCATGTCCTATGTAAGACTCTGACTTTAAGGTTGTTAGGCATTTGAAAGGTAATCTCAGTCTTTGAAAACTGTTCAGCACAACAAGATTTCAAAAAGTGTGTGTTACAATATTTATCTACAATATATAATAATTATCCTACATTACATCTTATACAATCCCATCTGATCCATTTTGGGCTCAAAATCTCTAGAATCCTTTTGATTTGCAAGCTGAAAATATATTTAACATTTGCAGGCAAGTATTTTGGAAATTCATTGAATATTTACACGACTTTTTGGCAACTAAATTTGGGTAAAAGTCATGACACAGCTCCTTTAATGTTGCATTCATTTTTACTTCCTTAATTTTTCTTTTGGTTTGTGTGTTTGTTTTTTGACAGAAAGGAGATGAAGGAGAAGAAGGTGTGACCAGTGAAGGTATACACTTTATTGTCATGAAGCGAACAGACACATGCAAGTGCAGCTTTCTGGTTTTAATAAAGTCAATGTGTCCAATCAGCAAACAGAATTAAACAAGACAAGACTCAGTCAGTGAATTAGAAGCAGGCGATGGTGAAATATTAAATAAAACAGGCACATAACAAAGACATATACACATTGTTGAAGTACCACTGACTCTACTATTGTTTTGTCTCTTTCTTCCTCTCAAAGAATTTGATAAGTTTTTGGAGGAGCGTGCTAAAGCTGCAGAAATGGTCCCCACACTTCCGCTGGTGCCGAGTGCGGACCCGACCGGTGCAGCCAGCTCAGGTGTAAAAGCTGGGAAAAAATCGGAAGACTCCTTGTTTGTCTTGTAGAAGAATTTTTTCTACTACTGAGTGTGTGTTCAGCCTCCTGTGTGTGGTAAGTAGGTGGTTCTGCAGACTCGGCGGCCTCCTGTCCTTCCTCCGCTTCCCGCATCACTACACAATCAACACTACGGCGGCTCCCTCCTATGCAGTTTGTTTATGCAGACGGGTTTTGTGAATGGATCGTAAAGACAGACATTTTCATGAGCTACAGACATTCATTTCTTATTATAAATCATCACAATTCAGCTCCATGAATGTAAAAGGTCATTGATATTTTGTTAATGAAGCACATACCAGGAACTAGTAATGTTATGCATGTAACACAAAGGTAACTTTAGCAGTCTCTTTAAATGTATTTCCTTTTTTTGTTATTCTGTTTGGGCCTAGATTATTTGAACTGTGCTCGGGACCGCTAATGCGTCTGAGAAATCTGGTTAGCAGATGCTGCTAATATAGAAATGTATAATCTGAACTTCAGTGATTTTAACGGTATGATATAATGCACATGAGGACCTCATTAGAACACAAACCTCATGGTTAAAAGAAAGTAGTCATTTTTATTAATCTCTTTTTTCATAGAAAAAGTTTTACTCCAACACCAAATTCAGATCTATCTATGATATTGTCTGCTGAAGGAAAAAACGCAGAAGGATTGATTATGTTTTTGTAGTAAATGGATGGTACGTAGTGAACTTGTACGTGTGTGAACTTTTGGTTCATTTGATTTTGGTTATATGAGCTTGGTTTTTTGGTCTACCTCGCAAAGCGGTGAGAAAGGGAAAAGGACAGTCGTCATGGCTAAGCAAAAGATCTCTTAATGATTGATGAAGTGAGGGTTTGTTTTGTGTGTGCTGCCTCAGGATAATGAGTGTCATTAATTTCGATGTGAAGTCTATTTGAGAAATCACAAAAGGGATAGAAGATGAATATGTATATTTAGTATCATTTGCACTGAAGCAGGCTTTTAGGCTGTGCAGATGGAGCTTTTGTTCAGATGCAAATCTTTGCTGTCGTTCATTGAAATGCTGCCTGTTGTATGAGACATATTCCAAGTAAATAGGGTTCAAAGCTGATGGTGACTGCAAGGCAGGTTAAATTGGATTTTTTTTTCCCTCCCTCACACATCTACTGTAGAAGTGATGTCACGCTCAATGCTGTTACTAGAAAATAAAATGGATCTGCCTTAATTAACAGAAGTTAGAAGTAGCTGTTTGTAAAATAAGTTCAGTATGATGTTTGATACATTTGGGTGTTTTCGCATGATGTGAATCACAGATGTGTGTTGTTTTAATGGACCAAACTACATATCTCCGATTATAGGTGTTCAGAAGAATAGCTTTTATTAAGGTTTCCTCCATAGGAAGTTAAATGATGGCCATTCATTCATTCATGAACCATTTAATCCCATAATACTAGGGTTTCAGAGAGGGTGGACGCTATCTAAGCCAACTTTAGGCGAAGTCTGGGTACAACC
Source organism: Neosilurus hyrtlii (assembly GCA_028564935.1). Lineage (NCBI taxonomy): Eukaryota > Metazoa > Chordata > Actinopteri > Siluriformes > Plotosidae > Neosilurus > Neosilurus hyrtlii. The sequence continues at coordinate 16,511,031 of JAOUQZ010000051.1, forward strand.
TGAACGCCTTGCTAGGCAACATACACACCCACATGTGGAATGTGGGAGGAAACCAGAGCACGTGGAGGAAACCCAGGCAAACATGGGGAGAACATGCAATCTTCATACAGAAGATTTTCAACAAAATTAGTTAGAAGCACCACTTTTTCAGCCAAAAAAGAAAAGGATTGATAGGGTTTTTGTCTTTATTTCTTTCAGTCACCATTCTTCTGTTCTCCATCAGATGACCCAAGAGCTGCCAATAATTTTAAATATCGTTGATGTACAACTATTTCTAGCTAAAGTATTTTATTAATAACACACACACACATTTACTGGAGTCTTGCAAACTGTTTAGCAAACAGAAACTCAAACCCAGGTGGTGTTTTCTTGTTTGTATTCATCTCATTTCTATGAACACCAATGCCATTTAATGTTAATCAAAGGAATTAAATACAAAAAAAAACAACAAACAATGGGTGAGGTAAGATAAGTTCCATTACTAAAACAACGAACTGAACAGTGATCATTTTCTACTTTGTAACCTGTTTCACTGCATTACAACATAAACTCTACACATATACAACCATGGAGGACTTGGGGATTCCCATTATAAGTGGTCTGTTTATTTTCCGTGGCTGTAGATAACTAGCAGGCTATGGCACAGGCACTTTAAACATATTATATTTCAATGCTTTCATTAGTTAACAGGGGTATTTAATATTTACAGGTATGAAGTCAGTGTCTGTGAAGGACAAGAACAGCCATATTTGGAGGAAATTAAGAATCTGCATAAGTTTCTTATATTAAATCCTTTAAATTCTTGAATTTACTTCCCTTATATTATTTAATTTACAGTGCAGGCTGTTACAGCTTCGCAGAGATGGCTTGTTTCTAAAAAGGGATTTTTGAATAATAAATTTCTTTTTATTTAATTACACTACAAACAGATTGTTTTGTTAGGAAAAACCCTGTGTAATGTTTGTTTTGACTGCATAATAACTCTTTTGTGTGCTGAGTAAATAGACCAGAGAAAGACACTGTGTTGTTGCAAAAACAATTTTATTTCACATCAAACTCCTCCCTAAATCAACTTACACAAAGGCAGATGACACCTAACAGTCCATTTGTCCTGGACACACAACAGCTTCCCCTGTACACAGAATGTGGAACATTATGACGTCCCTGTATAACTTTAATTGCATTTTTAGCATCTAAAGGAAACTAGAATGTGATGTTAGTAGAGAAAAAAAATGGCTGACAGATTTGTTCTAACCCCCCAATCGTGTTTTATTTTATTTTTAATGATAACAAGGCCGTTTGCAACAAAATAAGAGTTTCTTGTATTTAGTTATGAATTAGTTAGAATTTAGTTATGTAGGTATATTGAAAAAAAGGCCGGCCCTGTTGAGATGGACTAAAAAATTATGGAAAATGTAAATTTATTTTAATTTATTAAAAAAAAAAAAAATTATTGATTTCATTTTCTTTCTTATTTTTGAAACAATTTTATGTTTAGCTTGGAAAAACAGAAAGCATTATAGTTTTTTTCCCCCAGTGTTAAACTACTCAGCCCCAGCTAATAATGGATTCTTATCTTAACAATTCATTTTAAAGTTAAAAAAAATGTTGGGGGCCCCACAGTGGCAGCCTGGTGGTGCTGGGGCTTGAACCTTCCACTTTCTCATCAGTTATCCAAAGCCTTACCCACTGAGCCACCACTGTCACTTAATCTCATGAATATCTCATTTCTGAACATATATAATTTTCTCAGTAATGCTGAAACCCCAGTGTAATAAAAATCTCCTGTGGACATAAAACACTAATTCATTTTGTTAAATCTAGTATGTGCAATTTGTGTGTATGACTATTTCAGCTTGTGCGTTACATATCTGAATTTTATTGTGATTTGGAGTGTATCATACAACAATGTTGGAATGAGTGATTTTAGTTTTATTTCATAGTGTCTGTATTGGATGATAAAACAGGCTGCAGTAATCAAGTTCATAGTGTTTGACATTTTATTTGTGTGATTTTAAAGTTTGTTAAAAGAAACCTGAGTGTATTTGTGTTTTGTTTGTTGTAAGCTCTTCAGAGACATTTTTTTAATTTTAATTTTGCACCTCATGGTTCAGTGATCATGACTATCAGTTTAAAAATAAATACAAATCATTGAGTTGACTATGACTGAAAATATGTAAGAGAGTTGCTTTAATGATCCACATAGAGGACACTGGGGCTCTTTGTTTACTTAACATGGGAAGGAATTTCTTCAAAATCAATGCATCCAAAACTTCATAGCATTTTATTACACATTAAGTATATGAGTATTACTTTTCTTTGTCGGGATATGTATTTGAAGTGTCTGTGTGCACATACTCCCATTCCCGCTACAGGAAATGTTTATTTCAAGGAGCGAACAGAGAACAAGCGAAGAGATTTCGAGTGTGTTATATGAGGCACGGCTAAACCGTACACTGCTGTGTACTGACGTACTGGTCTGTGTGCTTACTTGTCGTTATACCTCAAGTTGCACTCTGTGCTTGTTGATTCATGCATGTGCTAATGTCCAATAAAATATACCAAGATGGAGACTTTTCTTCTGCTTGTTCTGCCTTTTTTTTCAGTGACTATACAGTGATGTTTGTCGAATGCTTCCTTTTCTTTTCGGGCCATTTCCAGGAAATCCGTCAGAATTAGTGACAGCACATATGCCCAAGTAGCTATTACTCCCCATTAGCTTACATGATAAAGGCAGTAATTTAGGAGGAATTAAGCTTAATTAAGAATCGAGCTCTTATGCCATAGGCTGTTCTTATGTACAGAGTTAAGAGAAGTGCTATGATGAAATCAGAGTTCGAGCAGCAGAAAGCTCATCAAATGTAATTGCATGAGCACTAAATGTTTCCAACAGTTGAGCTCTTTCTCATAATGGAACCGTGATGATGAATAGATCTATGCTTTCTGTTTGCCACTAAACACATAGTAATTGACATATCTTGTGTATTCATTGTTTTTTATATTTAATTTCCCAAACTGAAGCCCCAGATATTATTTGTGTGGTTCCACACACATCTTTAGATTTTTGTGAATAAAAGTAACATTATTTTGCTTTGAAGCATCATTCCTGTGTATGTTTAAAACATGTGTGTATTTAATTTTATTCTCCACCGTTCCCCAAGGTCATTCAGAAAAAGATGCTGTTCTATTTTGGTACATCCATGAACTATCAGCTGTTCGTCATGAGTAACCAAAATGAAAACAAGTGTAAACATGGACATGGATGCACAGAATCGATATCAAAATTGCAACACGGTCAATTTCTCTGTGACGGTAAGAACCACATGACTGTCTCTGGCCTGGAGTTATTGAAATAATCCTCATTAGCACCCAGAGCATTCAGACATGCACATTAATCTCCAGTGAACATGTCATCGTTACTCTTCAGTGAAAACAGACCGCAAGGAAATGATTATTAATCAGGAAGTTCATAATTGGATTGCCATTCTTGTACATAAACATGCAATAATGCATTTTTAAAAGGTGCATTCTTATATGAGGTATTGAGCCATATTAAAAAAAAAAAAGCAATTATAAACTGTGGAGAAAAGTTAGATACAGTTGAGTAAATTAGCTATTTATATTTGAGATATGGCTGCTGTTGTTGTTGCACACCACTGATTTCCCAATTGCTTCTCTCACTTCTGTTTACTTTGCCCTAAGCTCTTAATTTCAGCAATGTCACACTGGTACCACATGATGCAATCATGTTATGCAAAAAAGACTGTATTATTATAAAAAGACATATTTTTATTTGCATAGACAAAAGCAAAACAACCCATATTTAAATGTTTGGGAAATCTCAATACATAGTCACTAATCCAGTTCTGTATGGTCCCATGGTATTTATACACACAGTAATCTTAAGATAACACCATGAAGAGAGAGGTTTACTGCTTTGATGTTTTTATTGTTTCCACTATTTTTTAAGCCCAGGCCTTGGAGCACTTTATGCTAAGTTAATTTACCCAAATATATCCACACCACAGCCCACAACATCAACAGCTCTGTTAATAGAAACCTGCTGATCCATAACCGTTCTACTGCTCGACAGGAGCTGGGGGGCAGTGCAATATTAACATTAATATCAATGATCGATCAGGGGATTTGCAAGCTAGCATAAGGCATTTAATTATAATTGCGTTGGGAGTGGTGGTGTAGTGGCAGCAGGATTTGAATAAGGTCACATCTCCTGCTAACCTTGCAAGTGTAGTACTATATTAAATGCCACTCATGGTAAGTGTGTCGAAACCTTCCTGATGTAGTCACACCATAATATAAAGGTTAAATTGAAAAATGTCCCCTCTCCAGTACAAACGCAATGATTGATACACCTTAGAAGCAAAATAAATGTTAACAGGCTTCCATTTTAAACGTGCGCTGTTATGAATGATATGTATTCTAATAGAGCGGCGGGATCAAATTGAGAGCGACTCTGTTTCAGCACAAAGGAAAAGGTCAGTCAGAGAGATTAGTCGGATATGGAGAAGGTTAGACCACACTGTTTTGGCAGCATGTTAATTACCATGTCACCGAAATACAGAATTTAAAATACTAAGAATGACATATTTTTAATCCTTCACGTGAACTGTTCTGACACTTGCATTGTAATAAACTCTGTTAGGATTGATCGGGTTCTACAAGGTTTCATAAGCAGCTATTTACTGACAAAAGATCCATCAAGTCAAATTCTATAATATGCTTAACGTAGATATTTATATCATATTTATTTATATGCGGTATAGTGTACTTTAAATTTATTTCAATTATAATTTTATATCATGACGGAAATGGTACGTAAATATATGTATAAGATTAATTTACAAATTAGCATCGATATACCACCTGATTAGAGGTGTTTTTGTAGTTGTTGTATTTCTCAGAATGTAGTTATACAGATTATATACAATATAAAACAGTCATAATTACTGCAGTACACACATACTGTATATGCTGTTATTGCACAAAAAAGCTTCTTTCACTCTCCTCTAAACTACAGAATGACCACAGATGATCAATATTACATTTTACAGTCATTATTAACTTATTCAATTGAAATCTGTCCTTTGACTACAGAATATAATATGAAGCGATATTTTGTGCATGAATAAGTGGGTTCATCCCTCTTGGAAAAAAAAAACAAAAAAAGGGAGTCAGGTTGCATTGTTGTTTTCTCTATAAAAAGATTCCTCCCATCTATAAATGTCTGACAGATCAGTGGGTGTCGGGGGGGGGATCATATAGAATGTGAACGCTAAAATGTGCAAACAGTATCGCACGTCAACTTGTTCTCCAAGAGGGGGTGCGGTACTGAATGTTTAAACCCCAAAGGCAGGTTGAACTCACTCTGAACTAAACCATCCGAAACATGCACTGGGTTTTTCATCCCAGTTTCTTGACTGTAGGTCTGGAAATGATTTAAAATAAGCTAAGGACAGAAATTGACCATGTTATATATCAAATATATGTTAATGTCAGCATTATAATAAAGCTTTAGGAATATAGCCATTATTAGCTGTAAACTTAAAAGATATGGTCATGAACAAAGGCAGAACATCCTCCATGTCTAGACTTTAGTTGGAAGCAAATGCTACAAGTTTACTCCCAGTACTGCGCGTATAGAGAGGTAAAAATCTTTCTGCAAAAACACGTCCTGTGCATTTCGTAACTTCCAGATTTTTGTTTACTATTAAGCCACTGTACCATGAGCACTAGTCCACGCCACCGCGTGTATAAGTACCTACATGGTGTTTAAATATTTGATCTCAAAAATCAAATGAACTGAACACAACAATTACATTACTGTCTAAATTCCAACTAAATTGCACCACACCTTTAAAAAGTTCAGTGAGGCTTCATGAGTTTCTCAGAGCGTATAGGTTACAGGGTCCAGAAGTGCAGGTTGAGCTGCTGAGGCTCTAGGTGCTGTATCACGGCTCCTGCTGAGCCTCCGTGTGGAGGTCTGAACCCTGGCGAGGGGTCTGGCGTAGACAGAATGTAGTCGATGCTGAATTTGATCTCTGGCTCAGGTTTGCTGAGTGGAGGGTTGCGCTGATCCACTCGGTGATTGGAATTCTCTGGACAAAAGGAATCAGGATGAAGTGACCGCCCCGTGGTGTTCTGTTGTGAGTCCATAGGGCTAAAGGGTTCAGACGGCTCCCTGAAGCCCAGGCTTAAATTGCGTCGCCGTCGCCGGCGTCGTCGAAAGTTGCCGTTCTCGAAGAGGTCCAGCATGGACTCGCAGCCTGTGGCAAAAGTCCAGTAATTTCCCTTCCCCTTCTCATTGCCCTCATTGCGAGGTACCTAAGGAAAACAAATTTTGGCCTGGTGATCTCTTGTGGAATTGAAAATATGACTCTGTCATGTGTGTGTGTGTGTATATGGTTAATTACAGGTGTCACACAGAAGGTTCAGAGGCTAAAAAAGTAAACACAACACAAGCTGTCATTACACAAGTGGTGTCAGAAAAGTTAAACCGTGAAACACTGTAGATCTTTGTGAGCCGGACTCTCCCCTCTCTCTACTCACTAGATTTTCATTTAATTTCGTCTTGGCATACATTTGCTGTGTAAAGTTCTGGCACCCTTCCTACCTTTATGAAACAGCTGTTGAGGGAGAGATTATGTCGAATGGAGTTTTGCCAGGCTCTTTGGTTGGATCTGTAATAAGGGAATCTTTTCATGATGAACTCATAGATGCCTGATAGGGTGACTTTGTTCTCTGGACTCTGCTGTATGGCCATGGCAATCAGCGCAATATAACTGTGATAGGAGGGGAAAAAGACACATTTAATAGAGGCAAAGAAGTTCGGACTCACGATTTAAAAACACCAAACAAATGCTTTAACACATAAATGAACAGTGAGCACTGTTCACACTAGTTCTAATCTGATGTTAAGAAAAAGTGAACATTTGTAGGTGTATTTTAGATAACTGTGGTTATATTACGACTGGGCTGATATTCTATGAACTTGATCTCAACATCCATAGTAATAAAACAAATTGTAACTCATTAGTAATGATTGGAATAATAACTTCTATAACTATTATTAATACTTATAGTATTCAATAATAGTATATAACAAATGTAAATAGTCATTATAAGTGTTATACAAAGTGTTACAATTTGTTGTTGTTATGAGTATTAGTATTGTCATTACAATCTTTTTAAAATAAAGTTCAAATAAAAAGGTAAATAAAAATAATTAGAAGTAATAATTACAATAATATAATGCATCTCCAAGAATTAAAATATCAAAGACAACAAAAAATAAACAAATACAAAAATCATCAATCATCACCACCACTAACAACAACAACAACAACAACAAGAAACATAATAATAGCAGAAAATAAAATAATAATAATAATAACATAATAATAATGATAATAATAATAATAATAGAAATAAATTAAAATAATAATATTAAGACAAAGAAACAATAATATTAGTAATAAATATTAATAATAAAAATAATAGTAGTAATAAATTACTAGGTGAATAATAAAGTATGTAAATGAAGTACCTGTAAGCAGGTCTGCACACTTTCTTCTCCTCTTCAGTGCCACAGGAAGGAAAATCTCCATCATAATTAAAGCAGTTGTAAGGATACTGTGAATTGTCGAACATAGTGGAGGATGGAGAGTCACCTGCGAGGGTATTTCAGTGTAATTCAGGGCTGTTGAGGGCTGAAGGGAACTTGGTGAAGTGAGCACACTGCAGGGTTGGCCTGGTGTGTTGGACACCCCACCCCACCCCACCCCCGCTGCTCTAAACACTCTTTAATGATGGAGACACCCCTCACTCTCTCAACTCCGGGACCTGGGTGGTCCAGTTCTGCTTTTTAACACGCTTTTCACCCGACATACTTTTTTTTTTAATCGCTTAAGCTACTTAATGGTGACTAAACATCAAGTCCGGTGGTGTATAACAAACAGACGGCTCTCCAGTGGCTGAGTTTCCTCCACACTGCATCATGTTCGCGCGGCCCCGAATCGCACAAATCTTCCAGCAGCCAACCGAGTTCCGTAGATGTAATCTATAATACTGTGTAATGAGCATAAATTGCGTTTCCGTGACTAAACGGGAGGACGTGTGTGTTCAAAAGGAGCCTGAGTGGACCAGATGAGGGGCCAGAGTTTACTGCGAGGCCGGCAAACAGCCCGGGGCGGCTCGACTGTGTGTGTGGCCTCCAATTTCACTGAGATGCTGCTGCTGCTACTGCACTGCCTGGCGGAGAAAACACACGTGCACGCGCGCGCACGTGCACACAGGCTACGCATTTCAGCGTTATTATCTACTCAACACAAAAGTTCGGGATTAGTTTGTGGTCCGATTTCTTGAATTACTGTATCCGAAAACTCAACTCAAAGAGGGGCGTGTGTGTGTGTCTTTTGGGCATAAATAGGTTCCTGTGATACATTAGTATGAATAAAGAAGACGCCGTTAGCTTGAACATGCTTAGAGAGCGTCGCCCTCCCCGGTGCGCGCGCGCGCGTGCGTGAATCATTCATGGGGTTTCCAGATCATCACAAAATCCCCCTACTTGATTGATATGGATTTAATGAGCCATCCAAAAACTATTAATAATCTGGAATCAAAAATTATTCGATGCATATTTTATCATGGGTTTTTTTTTTCAGCGGAAACGAGCGGACATTTTCCTTCCACTTTTTTTAAAATAAAAAAATCAAAAATATAATTATTAGTGTTATACTGCAGGGTGTCTCTGTTGTGCCGTAGTTGTTGTCATACAAGCTATATTTCATAAATGATGTTATTAAGACGTTTTAACTTTGTTATAAAGCCTAAGGTAGGTGGCTGATATGGATAACAACAGCTGATTTTCCTGTAAACTAATTTACAATGTGTTATCTGTATTTAAATGAGACTTCTTATTTTAGATTTACTGAAGTATTTTCTGCTTCGATGATTTTTTTTACTCTCTCCCGGCACATCTCAGCAAACCAGACCCACGGATTATATGAAGCAACTGAAGGCCATCGTGAGTTGAATACTTGTCGTATCTGGCAACCCAGTGTACCGGTGCCAGTCCCTCTGCATTCCCATGTCGCTCCTTCCTCTGGCTTGGTGTCTGCGGCTTGTCTGATCGCGATTACTGAGTTGTAGCTGTCCCAAGGGACTTTACTTTCTGCTTGGTTTCCGTCCTCTGTTAGGATTGTTGTGTCTCTAAAGTTAGACCCTAGTTTCCTCAGCTAAGGGCATGTGGAGGTCATAACAACATGCACACATCCCCAGTGCACGAGTTTCTTTTATATATTTATATATTGGATGCAGCCTGTCTCCACTAGGTGAATTATTTCCCACATGCACTCTGTGCCACTGGATTATTTGCTAATAGAAGCACCAATGAGATTTTGCTCTTCAGATTCCTAGAGAGCAATGCAGCAGTGCTTTATTCCTTCCCTCTGTTCTCTCATCTCTCACACAGATGAGGCTCCAAGGTTTCAATTTTCATGCTAATAATCCTGCCATGGGCAGCACCATCATGCTTGTCATCTCGTAGAGCGTTAACTATTGAGTCGAGTCTTTGTTTGTTTGTTTGTTGTGTCATTGTTTTTGTTTTGCCACTGTGTTGCTATGTTGGGAGACACAGTGACAATCGTTAGGACGTTCGCCTCACAGCAAGAAGGTCCTGGGTTCGAGCAAGGGCGTTTCTGTGTGGAGTTTGCAGGTACTCCTCGTGCTTGTGTTGGTTTCCTCGTGATGCTCTGGTTTCTTCCCACAGTCCAAAGACATGCACACAATAGGCTCATATTCGCTCCTTGAAGTGTATGTGATGGTTGTGTGTCAATGTTGGCCCTGTGAACGTCTGACGACCTGTTCAGTTTGTACGCCGCATTTGTCCCAAGTCAGCTGGGATTGGCGTCGGTCTCTCAGTGACCCTAATAAAGGATAACACTTTTTGTAAAATGAAAGAATGGTGGCTTAGTGGTTAGCATGCCCGCCTCACAACAAAAGGTCCTGTGTTTGAGTCCTGGGCTCGGCAAGGGTGTTTCTGTCTGGAGTTTGCATGTTCTCTCCATGCTTGCATGTTTGCTCCAGGTACACTGGTTTCCTCCCACAGTCCAGAGACATGCACATTAGGCTAATTGGCTGTTCCAAATTGCCCTAGGTGTGAATGGTTGAGTGTTGGCCCTGCAATGGACTGGTAAGCTGTTCAGGGTGTACAGAGGGTGTACAGATCGCCCAGAGCTGGCTGAGATATGAGGGAAAATCCAAAAGTTCATGGGCCAGATAGAAAAACTCAACAATTTTATAAGTTTAATAACTTTATTTCTCAACATAATCTCCCTGAACATCAATGCACTTGTTCCAGCGATGCGCCAACTTTACAATTCCTTCTCTGTAGAAGCTGGAAACATGCTCCCGTAAAAAGGTCTCAACAGCCGCAATGACTTCATTATCACTCACAAAATGTCATCCTCAAAGTTACGATTTGAGCGTGGAAAACAAACAAAAGTCCGAGGGTGCAAAATCAGGTGAACAAGGCAGGTGTGGTAGAAGTTCGTTGCAACAACAGCCACCTGTGAGGTGTGAACTGGTGAACTGTCCTGAAGCAACAAGACACCCAGGGTACAGACCTAAATAACTCTACTAAACAACTAGCACAAATAGTTTTTAACTGAATATTATTGGGACAGATTGTAGTTTTGAAAATACAGACTTTTGGATCTGCCCTCATAGACTCCATCCTCTCCACAACCCGGGTAGGATTAGAAAATTCAGCAAATGAATGAATGAAATTTTGGTGTGTCCTTGGTGTCATCAGGGTCTTCCTGGGATATCACCAATAATGTTACAGATAACTTACTGAACCAGCAGTTTTTCTGCACCTTCCCTTCCTCCACGTTCATGGCTGAAGTACCATTGAGCAAGGCACCTCACCCACAACTGCTCTCTGGGTGCCACCAATGTGTGGCAGCCCACTGCTCAGAGTTTGTGTGCTCACTTTGGATGGGTTAAATGCAGAGGCAATAATTTCCCTTGCGGGATGAATTCAGTATATAAAAAAATGAAATAGGTAAAATTCATTCATTCATTTTCTGAACTCATTCATCATTCATTCATCTTCTGAACTGCTTATTCCTAATTAGGATTGTGGGGAGGGTGGCACCCATTCTAGCCAACACTAGGCAAGTATGGGGTACACTCTGGACAGCTCACCAGGCCATCGCAGGGCAGAAACATGCTGATGGCAATCCAGTGGTCTACTCTTTACGAACGTCAGCAATGGTTCTTTTACATGCCTCTCGCCACAGACAGTGAGAAATATGGCCGGCCTTTGATAACCCAGTTAGCTGCACTGGGGGACAGCAGTGACAACTCTGTGATAGTGGGGCTTGAACCCCCGACCTTCGGATCAGTAAGCCAGCACCCTACCACCAGGCCACGACTTCATTTAGGATTTAACTTGGAGACTAAAGACCCCTTCCTACCTTCATCCCCCACTGCTTGGTTGTCATAAAGATAAACTAGTGTTTTTCTGGCTGTGAAAAAGATGAATGAAATGATCACCTATCCTGCAACATATCACATAACTATAAAGATAATCTCAGGCCGGCTGCAACGTATCAGTCCATAGTACACCGTTTTCTGCCATGGTCAGTTTATTGCACTTGGACATGTAAAAGAAACCTTACACAGAAACGGTAATTTAAAAACATGGACGCCTCTCTAAGGTTAATGTTAGTGATATTTCTGATTGAACTCAACATGAACACTGTAAAATAATGTACAGTGAATGTAACAAATGATCTTAATTGGCAATGTGATGCCATCACTTAGTCATGTAATCCATTTCTATAGAACCCACATGTTCAAGTATTTCTATGATTGCACAGGTAATAGATTCAAAAACTATGTACAGTTCTTTTTTCAGCAGATACTGAAACACACTCTAGTGCAGTTTAAAGTCTTTGTTTTGTATGTTCAATCTTCTGGTTAAAATAAAAACAGCAAATAATGGAAAAGTAAATAAAAGGCTTATACATAATGTCACAATGAAGAGCTTTAAAATATATTGAAAATAAATGTGACAAAAGTTTGTAAATGGCCAGTAAAAACCCTAAGATAAGATTTAGTATAAACTAGAAAGGATGAGTTGTTGACTAAAATAAAAGCCTTTTGACCAAACACAGACAAGTTCATGCTTAATAACAGAGAGAGACCCAGTCATCTTTCCACCAAAAAAGACAGAAAGAAAGCGAAGGACAGCCATGTATATCTCAGTACACTGCTTGCTCCAAAATCTTAATGTTGCATTTTTCTGACAGCAGCGTTCCAGCTTAGCACGATCACACCACAGTTTATACAAAGCCCACTGAAAAATAATAAATCAATCAAAATGTTAAATATGGAGAAGATCTAATGAATGTGGATGTGTGTGTGTGTGTGGTGTGCAATATCACTGTTTAACATGTAAGCAAAACTTCAACGTAAAAATATAAAGAATGCTGGTCCACTCCAGTATTTACCTCTAATATTTATGTTGTAATTCATTTACTGTGTGTTCTACCAGTTTGTCAACCCAGTCTGTCCTGTAAATGAATACACTCAGTACTCATATTATTAGGCAACCTCTCTCTAAAAAAAAAATAAACACCAACAAAAAACAAAAAGTTGATTATACAGATTGCGGTAATGTGATTGCTTGATACTGAGTGATAAGTAGAGGAGGATTCTCGTGGTATCCAACAGGCTAGATCAGGAATGTCTTTAATACACAAAACAATCACTTTCTAAATTCTATCACAAACACTGTATTTCATTAAAATTTTCTCTGAATCCATCCGACTTTTCTGTTCTTACATAAGAAGTTGGTCAAACTATTCTCGAAAATAAATATAAATCTTAATAAATAATTATTGGCAGCTACACATAATGGAGCTAACCTGCACTCCACCCGAGCTCTTCGGCTTAAAAAGAAACCTGTTAAATGCACAGTTCTTTGCCATAATGAGCAAGAATAAATGACCCAATTATACTGCATTAAGACAGAATTGTCCACATACTCAAGCAGCGATGCACATGTTCTCCACATGTATGTCTTTATTATGACCGACGGTCCACCGATTGCGGACGGAGTCTTTGGAATTCACTGAATTCAGAAGAGTCATCTTCATGAGCTTTCCTTGGGAGAAGTTCGTTGTCTGCTGAGACATGGTGGAAAGCTGGAAGAACGGTTCCTCCAGACCTACTACCTCCGTGGAGCCGAGGCTTTGTCCGTTCTTTCCGATGTCATATCGTTCTCAACCACGCTGCTGTAGCCCTCCTTCTCGATGCAGTCAGCTAGCACCTGCAGCACCAGGCGCAAACGACGGTCCATGGCCTCCAAGTGGGGCTGGATGAGAATAGGGGCCAGTGAGTCTCTCTGCAGTGACTCCTCCATAAGGAGGCTCAGCTTGTATTCCTCCTTAGCCAGCAGCTGCAGCCGCAAGTGAGTCGACTTCTTCACTCTGTTGAAATGCAGCCATCGTCCACTAATTACTTAGCCAGAATGCATGATAAGCCATGAACCATGTTCTTTAAAATTCTTTAAAAAGTATTTTCAGGATTTTTTACTGTTTTATTATGCAATATTATTTAATGCCAAATAAAGATACATTTTGATAATAATAATAATTCAAGAGTATAGTATAGCAGGGTATAGTATAGTGTAAAGGCATCATATAGCTATATCAGTCTTTACACCATACTACATCCTACTGTACTATACTCTTGAATTATTGTATACTATGCATTTATGTGTGTGTGTGTGTGTGTGTGAGTGTGTGTGTGTGTGTGTGTGTGTCTGTGTGTGGTTGTACAGACAGTATTAATATTTATACTCTTATCCTTCTTTCCAAAATACAGAATCTCTCTGTTTCAGGTAAGAAGAGAATACCAAAAGTGTAAAAAATTATCTTCCAAAGCAGGATAAGAGTACAAACATCCAGACTGTCTATATAAATTAACTACAAACATACTCTACAAGTATCTATATATAGTAGTCACAGGCATCAAACCACTGTGAATCTATAATAATAGAAATAATTGGTAAGTAAGACAGTTCATTCACTTTCTGAACTGCTTATTTCTAATTAGGATTGTGGGGAGGGTGGCACCCATCCTAGCCAACACTAGGCAAGTATGGGGTACACTCTGGACAGATCACCAGGCCATCGCAGGGCAGAAACATGCTGTTGGCAATACTGTGGTCTACTCTTTACGAATGTCAGCAATGGCTTTTTTACATGCCTCTCTCGCCACAGACAGTGAGAAACATGGCCGGCCTTTGATAACCCAGTTAGCTGCACTGGGGGACAGCAGTGACAACTCTGTGATAGTGGGGATTGAACCCCCGACCTTCGGATCAGTAAGCCAGCACCCTACCACCAGGCCACGACTTCATTTAGGATTTAACTTGGAGACTAAAGACCCCTTCCTACCTTCATCCCCCACTGGTTGGTTGTCACAAGGATAAACTAGTGTTTTTCTGGCTGTGAAAAAAATGAATGAAATGATCACCTATCCTGCAACATATCACATAACTATAAAGATAATCTCAGGCCGGCTGCGACGTATCAGTCCAGTGGTCAGTATATTGCACTTGGACATGTAAAAGAAACCTTACACAGAAACGGTGATTTAGAAACATGGACGCCTCTCTAAGGTTAATGTTAGTGATATTTCTGATTGAACTCAACATGAACACTGTAAAATAATGTACAGTGAATGTAACAAATGATCTTTAGATAGTAAGTTAGTAAGTGAATGAGCAAGCAAGCAAAATAAATAAAGACAGACAGACAGACTGACTAACCTGCAACACTGACTTAAAGGTGCCAGAATTGAGACTTCATCATGGGAATGTTTGCCAAATCTGAAATTAGAAAGAAATCTCATGTCCTCTGTGCCATTAACACATTTACACTTGTTATGCTAAATCACTGAATACGAATCAAAGGGGTGTTATTTCTCACCCTCTTCCGTTATCAAGGTGAATAATAAAGGTCTCATTTCCAAACTTCTCAAATGTCTCATAGTGATGACGATCCATGTTCCCTGTAAAGAACATAAATTATTTTTTAGGATAGCAATTCCTTCCAACGTGTACAGTTTGATCTAGCAATAAAACCAGGAGTAAACTCTTACCCATAAGAAAGTCAAAGATGGTCATGTCCATGATGTTTAGCAGACGGGTGCCGCTGTCATATGGCGGAGTTTGTTTTACCTCCTCACAGTAGTCTGGATCCACCTCCCACCTAGAAATTCACACACACACACACACACACACACACACACACACACACACACACACACACACAGAGCTCATTATAGCCGACTATCAAAACAATCTGAGAAAAAAAAATACAGGATCTGTTTAGAACAAACATCCACAATCCATTGCTGCTGTTTAATAATGTGAGAATATCACACAGGGCATTAGCAGGATCTGAGTCTCCAAGTCACTATACTTCCTTCTTTACAAGGGCAAGTCAATCTGTCACAACAGACACCATCTTTTCAGTATAATAGCTGTTATAATGAATTTTGGATTCCCAAAATTTTGTTTTCCAAAAATGTTAGTATACTGGCGGTATAAATGTTGGTTTGATATAACTAAATAAAAATACAGTACAAAATTGACTCCATAATGTGACAGAGATTAAAAATAAATTATAATAGTTTTGTAGTAGTTTGTACGATTACACAGAAAAGACTTTCATACACATGATATTAAGTATTTAAAAGATGTTTCTGTCATAACAGTACAGAGTTAATAGTGTTGAAAATGTTGCACTCCAGACATGACAATATATGGAGTGTGAAGAAGCATGCAGCAGGTTGAGCTGAGCAAAAAAAACAAACAAACAAACAAAAAAAACCCAGATTTTAGCAATTGATAAAAATTTTATGTGTAAAATTAAAATGAAAAAATTCACTTTTAAACTAGTTAATTAATAAAGTGTCCATAAAGTTTTAAAAATATTTTTACATTATAAATAATATTTTTTTCATAAATATTTTTGCAAGAATTAAATTATTATTTTTAATCCAGCGGCTCTGTAAATTCCACACTGGGCTGGCAACCCAACCAGGATTAGAATTAAAAAGATTGTCTACTGTTCTTCTCTGTGTTAATATTATTATAATAAAACGTAGTTAAATCACTTATTCACATAAAAAAAACTAAAATTGGAATCGTAAATCGGGTAGGTTAAATAAAATCAGAGATTTTATCTTTAGACAACACTGCCCTAGTAAAAGTAAAAGTAAAGATTGAGTTAAAGAACTGTGGTCCACTGCTGACTCTTAAGTCTAGCTATTATTGTTGGTATAATAAAATTAAAGAAAGGCCATAAAACAATTGATATGACTAATATAACTCATACAAAGATACAAGGCCCTAATACAACTACCAACATAAAAGAAGTATAGTATAACATATATACACTTCTGGCAATTTTCACAATTCACTTTTACTCCACGGCTCCTTCATGAAATCATTTAAAGCACAATTTAATGGATAAAGACAGCTAAATAAATGAATAAATGAATGAATGAATGAATAAATAAATAAACAAACAAACATTGTGTGAAAATTAAAAGAGCTATATTTATTTTACTCCAATTATTACTACAGCTCTTCTTCTTTTTACTATTAGTATCATCATCATCATCATCGATAATCATCTTTACTATCATCATCATTATTATCATTATTATTATTAATAATTCATTCATTCATTCATCTTCTGAACTGCTTATTCCTACTTAGGGTCACGGGGAGGCTGGCGCCCATCTCAGCCGACTCTGGGCAAGGGTGGGGTACACCCTGGACAGCTCGCCAGGCCATCGCA
>JAOUQZ010000051.1:16566150-16585432 GCA_028564935.1 Neosilurus hyrtlii
ATATATATATATATATATATATATATATATATATATATATATATATATATATATATATATATATATATATAGTATAATATGTAATATATGTAATAGTAATATATGTATATGTATATATGCAGCATTTTAAGCCACCATACATGTTCTTTTGCCTCAGTTATGGGTACCAAACACATGCAGAACAGTAATGATCAAGCAGTATAGCACTCTAATGTATAATGGGTTGTGTGAATTCCTGTCTGATAGACGTTCTTCACCTTCTTAATCTGCCACCACCTGCTATTTCAGCACACCGAGCAGTCAGCAATCAGCTGTGGGCGAAAGGTCACTCCCTCTGAGTCTATTACATCAAATATGCTGCAGTAATACATTTCACTCTCCTCCTGAACAAAACAGAGCTACAGGTAAGGAACATTTCCATGGAAATCTGTTTATAAGTAAATAGAGTATCTTGGAACAGCTAGGGTTGATGCAAAATAACATACACAGACATGAGTGTATTATTTATTAAAGCTTGGGATTTTGAATTTACTTCAGCCAGTTTCTTTGAAATTCAAACCTCAAAGAATGCCAGCGCTTTCAATCTTACCCCATGGTCACACCCCTAGAACATTGCCTAGAATGAAGTTCCTGATTGCTGCCACAAAATGGTGGCTTTCTGGGGTTGATTTATACTTTTGCATCTGCATTTGCACAGTCATGAGCAGACATTAGTGTAGAATATGACAGCCTGCTCACATGTAATAAGAATATGTGCATTTGGGTGTCGTTTTGATTGTCCCAAGGCAGAATGTAAACTCATGAAAAAGCAATACCATAAATATGATGAATATAAAATGTATTTTTTTTTCAGATGACTCCAGATACACATACACATCTCTCCATCACAAATCAGTATATAAAACACAGTGCTGTTCACTATATGGAAGATTACAGATATTTTTATTCATTCAAAAATTTTTATTATTTCTGATTGATGATCAAAGTATTCCTGGTGGGATAACTGAAATATTGCATGGTTGCCCCATCATACATGCCACCACAGTAACGTGATTGTCTACTTTAAAAATATTTTGAATGAATAATAAACAAGTATATAATTCAGCCTTCATATGCTAAAAAATTATTTGGTCTTAGCCTTAGAATTTGGTTAACAACCCCTCAACCGAATAATTCTGTATATCATACTTCACCTCATTCAATAACTGCATATTATTCTGAGTGGATAATGCTTTAATCAAAATGGATGATAAAGTTTGTCACACTTACTTGGAGCAGGCAGTATCATCATTTTCACAATTTAAAAATAGAAAATAAATCATAAAATTATTTTGGGGCAGTGGTGACCTGATGGTAGCATGCTGGATTACTGAGCCCATGGTCGAGGGTTCAAGCCCCACTGATACTGGGTTGTCACTGCTGTCCCCCCAGTGCAGATAACTGGTTTATCAAAGACCAGCCATGTCTCTCACTGTCTGTGGTGAGAGGCATGTAAAAGAACCATTGCTGACTTTTGTAAAGATTAGGCCATTGGGTTGCCATCAGTGTGTTTCTGCCCTGCGATGGCCTGGCGAGCTGTCCAGGGTGTACTCTGTCCTCGCCCAGAGTCAGCTGAGATGGGCGCCAGCCCCCCCACCACTCTAATTAAGTTTAAGCAGTTCAGAAAATGAATGAATTAAAAATTTCATTTTATTTTGCTTTTTTATGCTTTTCGGGGAGGCTGTCGCCCATCTCAGCCGACGATGGGCGAGGGCAGTGTACACCATGGACAGCTCACCAGGCCATCACAGGGCAGAAACACACTGACAGCAACCCAATGGCCAACTCTTTACGAAAGTCAGCAATGGTTCTTTTACATGCCTCTCACCACAGACAGTAAGAGACATGGCTGGTCTTTGATAACATAGTTAACTGCACTGAGGGATATTCCATGTAGTATTTTCTAAAACTGTTAATGAAAGCATTTCTACTTCTAGGTACATGTTTATAGGAACATTATTGCATGTTTATTTTCATCCATGAAGCTGAATCCTATCTAGATCTTTCCAGAATAATTGTGAGCTTTGTCAGAGTCTCATAGTCTCAGTTCCTGAAGTAGTTCCCCACTACTCTGCACAGCAATTATTCAAGTGCTGACTTACTAGATTGTATTGTCACAGCCTCTCTTGGTTGGTTGTTAGTTATAAGACACTTGGCAGTGGCAGGTAACACTGCTTGCTGTGGCCTTTAATACCAAGGTGTTTTCCTTCTAATATTGCAAGGCTGGAGTCAGTGCATCTGTGTACACTTCAGTTTGCCGACTTGTGGCAGTTTTTTGGTGTGGGCTCTAAGCTTTTTTGCTAAAGGGAGCTGAAACAGCACACTGACTCAGATCAGAACTCTTTCCCTCACCTCAGTGCATAACCATGTGACAAAGACAGGCAAAGAAAACCACAGTCAATAAAATACCATCCGCTCTCAAGACCATAATAGTAACAATTTCAGTAAAACAACTGGACTCAGCATCTCCATGACCTTTTTCTATCTCTTTAAAACAGCTCTTTTTCCATTGAAGGGATTTACTTTCCAGTTATAAAGGAATACGACTATATGAGAGGTTTGTGATTAAATATGTGACACATACTGTTGGGGTTGCCATAATGTGCATGTGATTTCCTGGAGAAAATAAACATTTATTTGGTTTTCCTAAATGCAAGTATAATTCTACACATTTTACTAGCAATTATCTGCTATGTGGTGCTTAAAGTGGTTTTGTGAAGGTCTAGTAAAGTGTAGAGGTCAGGATGTATAAGAAAATACAGTGTTCTGCAATACACAGTAGGTAGCACTCTATTCATTTTATTAATTAATTGATTGATTGATTCATTCATTCATTCATTTATTTAGGAAGTTAGCTAATTAGTTAGTCAGTTAGATAGTTGGTTTGTTAGTTTGTCTCTTTGTTTAATGAAAAAGGATCACAGGGAATCTGGTTAAGACTAGAAAAATACTGGCTGGGAACCAGCAGGAGATAAGCATCAGCTGAGCAGAATTTTGTTTTCTATGAAGCCGATCACTTTAATGAACAAACAGTGATGTGTTTGCACTTTTTATTTATTCATAATTAGTGACTGGTTGATCAGGATTAAAAAAAAAAACAGTCTTGTACACATCTGTCTACACATAAACAGACAGGAATTGAAAAAAGAAGTCACATCCACTTCAGGTTTAAGCCTGAATACTGACACAGACAGCAGGATTGAAATACAACCCTGGTGGCCATACAGTTGTGGCTGTGTATTCTATGCTTCTCAAGGCTGCTGACCTTTCTGGATTCAGGTGCTTTCCTAACGGCAAGACAAAAAAGTGCTACTGTACTGGTTTCTTCAAACACAAAAGCTTTATTGAACTCAACTTTGGCACATTGGTCTGCCTTATCAGCTGTCATAAGAAATGCTGGAAAACTCTGAGTCACATTGTTCCTTTAACAGATATGCCTTGTAGAAAAACAGAAAGGTTTTAGTGGATTTAGAGTAGCCATCAATAATCTGCACATTTTTGAACTGGTGGAGGAAATTGGAGTACCTGGAGGGGAATAAACACATGCAAGCATTGGGAGAACATGCAAACTTCACACAGAAAGGTTGGCCACAGAACCTTGTTTCCACTACTATGTATAGTACTTAGGGCTGATTGGTGTATATTCACGTACAAAACAGACTGTGATTGCCACTTCACACTGTTTAAGCTTCTCAGTAAAGGGGAAATGTAATATATGAGCATGAAACTGAAAAACTTGTATGCCTTTAATCAAGTAACAGACTTGAGTTCATACTTAGTCATAATGATAAATGTATTGTGATGACATATGGGTATGGATAATTTGGCATTTTATTTGTGGCAGGAATTGAGATAATGTATTGAGTGTTTTAATCAGTTTTCATTGAAACCCCTTTGTTGTGGCACAGCTGCATAATTGATGAACAGGGAATGCTTTCCATGGTGATTGATGGCCTTTTCTGTAAGCAAACAGCAGTGAGTTTACCCAGCCGAAAAATTACAGCGCATCAGGTGAGAACAGAATATAGGATAATCATGACTGCACTTTGCGAAGATGAGCAATCTTCCTGATTTTCTTCGACACTAAATATGTTTCTAATGTTCAATATTCCACATGTGCAAGATCCTCATTTAAAGGACTGTGAGACAAACTCATATGTCTGTTTCATATCCATTTGTATGCTTTTGCCTTTAATAATGCTACAGTGGAAGTGACTGCAGGTTGATACCATAAAGGTCAGAATGTCTGCACAGGCAACTTGGGACAGAGATTTCCTGAGAGAAACCCAATTAAAGCATTACCTCATAGGGCAGTGACAGAGTCATAGCATTCTTTGCCCATTTTTCTTTTCCATTTTTGCGAGTTTAAGCTTCGCCAGTGTGGTGCAGAATTGAGCTTTTAAAAACCCAGACAAGGCCACACCCTTTCACTCTGGCTTTGTCTTTGTCTTGCCATGACCCCTCATTACGCTCTTTGGCTTTGTCTTGCCATGACCCCTCATTACGCTCCACACCTAACACACTGTGGGAACCTATATTTGTGTGCAAACATTATTTCATTAAAACCAAACCCATAAACCTAACCATAACCTTCACACTAACCATAACAACAACTCTAAAATGAACTCTAACCACTACTTAATAATAAACCTAAACTCTAACCCTAAATTAAAACTAAATTTAGTTTCTTCAGTGCTAACTAAAGTGTAATGTTCTACACATGTATTTATTTTTAAATATAAAGAGGAAGTTGGACTTTATGACTAAATTCTATCCACACAGACTTCCTCTCTCCTTCATGTCATATGATCAGTAATCAGACCACGTAGCCCTGGTTGCTCAACAAAAGTGCTGCTAAAGAATGTAGTCACTTTTTCCACTTAAAGATACAAACTGTCAACAGCAAACAGTTACTGTGTTTCATATAATAAAATCCCAAAACAAACCTGAGACCACTCTGACACTTATGCACAGAAATGTAAAATAAAATATCATTCCCCATGCAAGTGTGCAACTCACTATCTTTAAGAATCAGTTATTTAGTATTCACACTTTTTTTCATATCTGTCCATAAACCGTTTTCAAAGACATGTTTAATGTTTTTCACACTTATGTCTAATTGGTAGTTCATATTACTATTACCACTAAAATTAGTGATATTCAGATTTAGGCAGATTGATGTACTATATACATTTAAATAGGGGGTATAGGGGGTGCACAGTGGTGCATGTTATGGTGTATTTTTTGGGCTTTACTTTATTTATTAATAATGTGTTTTTTCTTCTATTGTTACCCATTTTCATGCAAGTTAGTGATACATAATAGCCAATCAGCATCAACTCAGTGATGTAGCAGTCTAATTGGATTTTCTCCATTGTGCATTTGCAGAGACTGGATGGACATGGGACAACCATTCAAGTCATATTCCATGAATATAGTGCTCCACTTGGGAGCACAGCTAATAATAATAATAATAATAATAATAATAATAATAATAATAATAATAATAATACATAATAGTCCAAAAACATGCACAGTAGGTTAATTGGCTGTTCCAAATTGACCCTAGGTGTGAGTGTGAATGGTTGTATGTGTGTTGGCCCTGCAGTGGCCTGACGAGCTGTTTAGGGAGTACCCCACCTTTGCCCAGAGTATTTAAAAAAAATGTTCAATAATAAAAAAGCTACATCTCTGTATCTACAAATCTGTTTAATACAGTATAGAAAACTTTAGGGTAGATGGCATCGTTTTTGCTCTCTTTTTAATTACACAAGTATGTTTTGTATTTTTAAGTACAAAATACTTTTGAAGCTAATACCCTGCAGCTGCAGTTCTATATTTTTATGGAATGGATATTGCTGTTAAACACAAAAGTGATATTTATGGTATTATCCACTCACTTTCCCAACAGATATTTTATGCCCTGTATTCCAGTGCTTTGAGAAACTATAGCAGTTTCATATGTCTAGCTGAGACTAATGGATGAGGGAGAGACACAACACCACAGTATTGCAGTGGGCACTGAGAGCACTAAATCCTCGGGAGATCTCCTTCTCTCCCTCATCCATCAGAAGAGGCGGACAGTGGAAGTTATGACGGTGCTCCCTGCTGGCCCTGGGTCGCTCGGAGGCTCAGATAAGGCCCCTAACCTCCCACCTTCTTTCACATAGAGCCTACAGCTGAGCCTAGCCAGTAATTGTAGACATCAATAAAGCTTTCACATCATATCTTTTCCCTTCTCTCTCACCCAGCCAGGATGGGTCGAGGACATCATAATTTAATTGAGGAGAAAATGGGACTGAGGCTGAAATAATATCTATATTACCCACATAGCTGGGAGGATGAGGACGGAGAAGCTGTCCAGTTTGCAAGAGCCAATGACTTCTGTTTCTTTCTTTACAGCCCAGCCTCCCAATTTCCTTGCAGTGATCGGCTGTAAAGAGAGGAAATGGATCTATAACTCATTTACTCTGACCACCAGTGCATGGCAAGAAAAGAGCTTCACTTTCTTACTTAAACTACATCTGCATAGAAAGGTGTTGAGTGCATGGTCACTGTTAAGTATGATGAGTTCATCGCTATACTGTTTTTTCCCTTTGTTTATTTCCTTTATTCATTATTCCTTATACATGTCTGTGACATGGTCATTTGAATCATTTCTATAAACTACAGCATGAATTATTACATATTTTTGGTGCAGGAGAAGCCCAAACAAACTGCCATGAACCATTAGATCAGCTGAAGGGATAGAAACCTGCCCATCTTGTAGGATCTGTTCAAATTCACAGCCAGGAAGCAAACAAAAAAAACATTAATCTTTTAAACCTCCGGTGAATGTTTCAAAGTTTCAAGGCTGTCAACAGCACAGTAAACCATAAATGCTTCTTTTCACGTCTACAACCAAGGTCTTGGTTGGTCTTGATAGGAAAGGCATTGAGCACACTGTTCATCAAGTTTGATTAAATTTTTAATCTTTTAATACTCTATATTTGAATGAAGCCAGTGCAAGGTTATGCAATTACAACAGTATTACAGTAAATGATGTACTGATATACAATGAAATTCATTCTGTGAGGACAGGCTGAAAAGTTCTTAGGCTGACCATGATGCAATGTTACATGCAAATGTGGTTTATTTTTCAGTATTCATTTTGCAAAGCGGAAAAGTTCACACATGTTTATTTCCCTTTAAATGTTTAACACCCAAAACTACCATTTTGTGAGAAAAAAAGTGTGTAAGACCATAAAAAATGTTACTTATCCTTGAACTAGTGTTACCATTGGTGCACTATTAACTGGTTGATAAATAAAGTGAAATACTTTTTTTTTTCCATCAGTACTGTCATTACAGTGTGCACAAATACTAAGAAAAAGTAATTCACACTGACCCATCTGCCTGAAATATGCTCATCTTTATCATTTAAATGACTGCTTAGTATAGAATAAAAAGTCTGCAGTGCCATATTCCCTGTGTGCATTAGAACAGACTTCGACATTAACTTCCTCCAGACTCCTCTGAAATTATTGATTTTTCTTATAAAGCACGGGTTTGATTAAGAGAGCAGGATTTAGACATGAAATTCAAATTTAGATGAGCTTCAGAGGGCACCACATCTGCCTCTGAATTTCAATGTGAATAAAGAATGAGAGAGAGAGAGAGAGAGAGAGAGAGAGAGAGAGAGAGAAAGAGAATGAGTGGTCAAAAGGGAGACTCTCGGTAATGAAGTATCTTCATCTGAAAGCAGAAGATTACTGAGAGCTGCTTATTTCTCTTAGTAATTTCTGGTCTGAATTAAATACAGGCTTTGCAAAACAATGCATGCCCTCCTACAGTTTAAATACACTGTTATTTGTGAAATAATACATTTGTGTGAGACTCATAATACCTCACTAACTCTCACTCATTTATCGAACCAGATGATCCTATTATTAGCATGGAGGCTGAAGCCTATCTCAGCCAAGACTGGGAGAAGGCAGGGTACACCATGAACAGATCACCATGGCCAACAGACACAACCATTCACACAGACACACACACACACACACACACACACACACACACACACACACACACACACACACACGCACACAGGGAGGACATGCAACCTCCACACAGGATCAAAACCTTCTTACTGTTAGGTGGACATGCTAACTACTACACCACCATGCCACCCCTCATAACTGCTTAACTTATTTTTACTTTAGAAAGCTAATTATGTGGGCTTTAAAGTTAGCATTGAATTAATTAATAACATTGACTTTATAAAGCCATAGGTGTACAGCAGATGGTCAGGAACGTCTGTGCGACCTTCAATAGAGTATTGTTCTTTTGCATGACTGTCTTGGTTATTGTGGTAATGCTGTTTTGTGTAGACCTTGTATATACAGCATTAGTAATTAACAAAACTGTAATCACATTGTAAGCTTCTCACTGCTGCATCCTGAGGTCAATTGAAGAAATAAAAACCTGTAAGTTGCATTGATTTCAGTAAAATACCATTTAAAGCTTTTATGTCTTTGGCACTTTATATTATTTCTCCATGAAAAACATATTAAGGGATTTTTTATTGTAAGACTGGGGTTTTCTGTGAGAAGTTTGCATTGTGTGGGTTTCCTCCAGGAACACCGGTTGCCTCGCAGAGTCCAAAAAACATGCACATTTGGCTAACTGGCTGTCCCAAACTGTCCATAGGTGTAAGTGTGAATGCTTGTGTGTGTGTTGGCCCTGCAATAGTCTGGTGAGTTGTTCAGGATGTACTCCTCCTTCACCCAGTCTCATCTGAGAAAGGCTCCAGTCTCCCTGTGACACTAATAGAATTAAGCTATTTGGCAGAGTGAGACTGAATGTTTTACCACTGTCTTAAAATATTCTATATATAAGGGACCTGTTTTCACATTCACATTGTGAAGCACTGTTTCAGAACTTTTTGACATTGATCATCCTGATTGTTGTTATTATTAACCTTTGCCTGCTTTACATTTACCTTGCTTAATGAACTGAAATTAATTATCTGGAATGTTTATTAAAAGACTGTGTACAGTTTCCAATCTGCTCACTTGCCTTTAGGACTGAATGCTTTACCAAACAAATGAACGCAGTAGTTAAAAAGAAACATCTTCTCCAAGCTACCCTACCATCCATTTTCCAGCAGCACTGGTGAATGGATGTTCCAGCCACTTTTGATGATGTGCAGTGTCCACCTAATGGTTTCCTGCTCCAGTACCTGCTGTTTCAAGTGCAGTAAGCCTGGTGGAGCCGAAACTTGAGGAACATATCTGGGTGAATTGCATGTTCTACTGTCTTACTGAAGCAGCACACCAGGGGACTGAATATCTGGGCACCATTGAACATCCTTCCCTCCAGAGAATGGCAAGGCAGCCTCCACACATGAGCTCAATCCAGAGGCCTGATGGGGCAGCCTGTACTCCAGAGCTCCTTCCAGAGGTGTGAACAGTTGTGCCTACACTCTAGATTTTAACTTGCAGCCTGCATGCTTTAGGGGACAGGAAACTGTCCTCTCTTTATTCCTGTTCACTCTGTACACCTCAGGTTTCCAGTGTAACTCTGAATCATGCCATCTGTAGAATCTGTATTAGAGATGGGCAGGAGTCTGTGTACAGTAAACTGATGAATAACTTTATTTAATGGTGCAGCAGGAATTATCTGCACCTCAATGCGAACAAGATGGAACCAAGAGATGGTGGGTAATTTTAGTAGGAAAAGAATTGCACCTAAGGAGGTTGGGATTCTTGAACACTACAAGTACTTTGGAGTATACTTAAACAACAGACTGGTCTGGAGAACCAATTTTGTGTACAAGATGCTGTTTACAAGAAGAGGATAAACAGACTCTGGGGATTCAACATATGCAGTAAGATGCTGGAGATCTAGCAGTCTGCGGTGACGAACCCACTTCAGTGTTGTGCCCTGGGTCCAACTTCAGTGTTGTGGTCTCTTGGGGAAGCAGCACTGGTGCCAGAGATGGCAGCAAGATCAATAAAGTCATTCTCAAGGTTGGAAATGTCACTGGTCAAAACATGGAGATGTTTGAGTCACTGAGGAACAGGAAGACACTGCACAAACTGCTCTCAGTCATGGATAATCCTCTCTACCCTCTCTATCTCAAACAGACGCTTTCACCTTGCATGTCATAAACAAGATTTAAGAAATTTATCTCTATCCTTTACCAAGACACTGTTCAATATCTCTTCTCTGTACGACAGGTGACTTCATTATAATTATCACAAATATCACATACTGCTGGTATACATATTATCAACTGCAACATTTTGCACACCTGCTCTTATTGCTCTTTTTAACTTGCTATTTTTGAAGTGAATATTTGCGATATCCTAATTTCCTTCAGATATTCAAGGTATTTTTCTGTTGATCTTATATTCTGCTCCTGTTTTTTATGTTGAAAGGAAAGGTAAGCATGTTTAAACACCCGAGCCTAGTGGCTCATCACAGCCAGAGCTTACACCCAGTTTTTGTAGCCTGTACGAGTTTAACTCCTACTGGATGGGATGCTAGTCCATTGCAGGTTACCTTCCCAGCATTTTTACTAGCACCCATTTATATTGCAGAGTGGACAAAGGCAACTTTGTAGCTAAGACTTTGCCCAGGGTTCTTTGCAGGGTGGGAATCTAATGGGGATTCAAACTCACAACCTCTCGATCATGAGCACAGCATTCTAACCACTACACCACTGGCCCCACTAGTGTCAAAAACCCTCTATATATGTTACTATGGAAATAATAACATTCAGAGCAAGAGAAAAAGTTCTCTGTAAACTTCTCTGTGCCTTTAACAGACTCCAAACTGACGATACTGTAGTGAATATTAAGCAGAAGTAGATCTCTGTCGACCTCCTTCATTGTAAACTTCAGTATGGTGCTCTTTCCTTTAACAAAGCACAGCACTGAAATTATGATCTTGGGTCTTATAATTACCAAAAAATGTACCATGTTGCATGATAGGCAGGAATGTGTGTCTACGTCTTTAGTCTCATTATACAGGGTTCTGTGAGCAAGGACAAAGGCTGATGGTCAAGACTGGCTGGTTAGAGGTTTTTGAATTGTAAAATGGACTCTAATTCAAAGCTGCCAGCATGGATTTTGGCCCCTGTCACTGGATGATAGCCCGAGGCCAGGAGGTGAATTACAGAGAAAATGGAGGAGGAACACTTTAATGAAGGTTTTTTTAATTTCAGGTTTCTTCTTAATTTCCTACAGTTCTGTAGCCTACATTTAAATTAATTGTGCTCATCAATCAAGCCTCATGCACTTGTTGTATGGATGGATTTTTTTTCCTATCAATGTCAACACAAGTGATGTAATAAAAAATGCCAAGATTAAAGATTTTTTTAAAACGTTGTAATTTTTGTTTCTGAGTGTGATATCAGCTGCTATCACCACAGATTATTGTACAGATGGATAACAGGGAAATAGTAATATACATATTCTCCAAGGTGCAAATCCTGACTTCCCTTTGTACTCACTAAACTTTTATGGTAACTAATCAGAGTGTAGGATTACTCCCTGTACTCTAAACCCATTGTCATGGTTACTTTGTTTCATAATCCTTAGTCAACATGAAGTTATGAATAATACTGTTGGGAGCCTATTAATATAATAAAACAGTACTCATAGTAATAATAACCATCTTCATCTTCTTCCACTTGTTCCGGGGTTGGGTTGCGGGGGCAGCAGCCTAAGCAGTGAGGTCCAGGTGTCCCTCTCCCCAGCCACTTCCTCCAGCTTGTCTGTGGGACACCAAGGTGTTCCCAGACTAGCTGAGAGACGTAGTCCCTCCAGTGTGTTCTGGGTTGACCCCGGGGTCTCTTCCCAGTTGGACATGCCCGAAACACCACACCAGGGAGGCATTTGGGAGGCATTCTAAACAGATGACCAAGCCTCCACTATTAACTATAACTGCACCCAATGATAATAACAACCAGTCAGCAGTAATACTGGTAATCTTGACATACAAATTAAGTCAGTAGATTCATCTGGAACTTTAATCTTTAAATTTGAAAGTTTAAGGCCATAATTAGTGTAATAATGTGCTCACAGTAGTGTGCAATGAAGATTATACACCACCACTTTGGTCTAAAAGGGCTCCTAATAAGTGGAGTGGTATATAATCTTTACTGCACACTACTGTATATACCCAATATAAAAGAAAATAAAGAAAAAAGAATGTTTCAGATCTCATGTCCAGTACCAGGCATGAACAGGATATAATAGTTAATGAAAGTGAATGAATGAAGATGGTTCAAACTGGAGATTTATGAATGAACAGAGCCTGAGAACTGAAATGTGATCAGCCATTTCACCATCTCCATCCCCCTGTCATCTGGCTTCGTCTGTACAAAAGCAAACATTCACATTTCCATATTTCCATCACAGAACACTATTTACACATATTCACACACTTATCTACACATAGGGAGTAGCTAGTCCACTCCTGGTACTTCCACAGAATAACTCTTTAAAAAGAATTTTATCAGTTCAATGAAAGGAAAAGGAGTTTTTCTTGTCCAGGTGACAGAAAAGTCTGCATTATAAAATATTACATTTTGTTTGCTGAGAATTTTAAATCTAGTCCTTCAATCCGGTTACAAATTTTTGTGCCTCAAATACCCTTAATTTCTATGCCGACTATGTCTGGATCACCTGGTGGGTACAAAAATAAATCCACACAAATCCTATATTCCTATATTTAGTAGCTTATGTTTGAGATGTTGCACAGATGTTAGAGGAATTTACTGCCAACAGACTGGCAGGTGAACTGATGGACAGATGGCAAAAAGCATTAATGGCCAGGAAATGGGCCCTGAACACAAATGTGTAAGTAACATTTCTGTGTGACAAGTAAATGGAAGCTATTATAGAAAAATCATTTCAGTATTTGGAAATTTGACCTTGCCGTGTCCCTGGCCTTGTTCTGATCAATTTCAGAATCTAATAAATTCATCTGCTGGTTAGGATGATCAAAGTCCTTCAACCATTTAACTCCTTGTTCTTGAGATAGTATGCCAATGAAAATTTGAGGCAGATTCAAAGATAGACTTTGCAGTTGTCGTTATTTGTATTTATTTATTTATCTATCTACAGTATCTATCTATCTATCTATCTATCTATCTATTTATTTATCTATCTATCCATCTATCTATCTATCTATTTATTTGTAGTGGTAGTTATGGAATAATCTCTCTCTCTCTCTCTCTTTTTCTCTTGCTCTCTCTTTCTCTCTCTCTCTCTCTCTCTCTCTCTCTCTCTCTCTCTCTGTCTCCCCCCCTCTCTCTGTTTCTCTCTTCATGTGCCAGAAAGATACTCTTATTTCACCGAAAGATTTCATGGATGAAAGAGTCCAAATCAGTTTGCTCTCCTGACAAACAAATCAATTTTTATAGACTTTAAAGATGCTGGTCTTGAACATTGTTAGAATACCTTTTAAGAAGCAGAGAAAGACACTTTAATCCATCCGTTTTTGGCACACTAAACTGGTATCGACAAGCCTGACCACAGTATATATAAAAACCTGTGAGTTTTTAATACCTATATTGCCCTGTTCTACTTTTCATCTGAAAACAAGACTAAGAACAAGAACGAGAACTGCATTTTAATTTTTCTTGTGGTGCATATACAGTGTGTTTCACACTTCAAGTGTGCTAAAATCAGATTTTGCTGTAGATGTATATCATCTGTGAGTTGTCTCATGCTGCTTTTCAAATAATAATATAATAATATCTAAAGTTTGCATATTTGTGAAGAAAGTAAG
The DNA here is from genome assembly GCA_028564935.1 of Neosilurus hyrtlii. Taxonomy (NCBI): domain Eukaryota; kingdom Metazoa; phylum Chordata; class Actinopteri; order Siluriformes; family Plotosidae; genus Neosilurus; species Neosilurus hyrtlii. The sequence goes on from JAOUQZ010000051.1 coordinate 16,579,975, forward strand.
ATTTTATGCAGGTGACTATATTAGTATGTATTATGTACTGTTTTTATAGTATTCTTTATGTAGAAACATTTATTGGAAGTTTTTCTCTGCATGTGTTTTCTCTGCATGCGTCCACGATCTTTGCATAATACTGTATATATTTTGCTTAAGTATATGTAGGATATTTGTTTGGTTTAATTAAGTCCACCCATTACAGGTATGATGGTTTAAAAGATTTGCTTCGTTAAAAAAAAAAATCACGTATCAACACGAAACTTTCACAGTGTCCCAGTTTTCTCAAAAGACAGATCGAGTTAGATTCTCAGCTATCTATTTGTATAGCATAGCAGAGTAGAGGCAAGTGAAATTATCAATAGTATGAACATAACACCATCAGAATTTTGTTGAAGCTGCAAGTAAAATTGTTTAACTTTAAACACAATCACAATTTCAATGATTAGAATAAAGAATTCAGTAGAAATCGGCACTAGGCGCTAGCTTCAGTTTGTTGCTTCTCAACATATACAATATCTTTGAGCATGTGGACCGTCTTCAGATTGGCTACTAATTTAATTTTTCTGTTGTTTAAAATTTTGGAATTAAACATCACATGATATATACATATAAAATTTCATTTTGTGTATATGCTCATATTGTATTTTGTTTTTTCTGTTTTTCTTGGCCATAAAATAGAACTAAGAATGAACAAATAGCTATCAAATAACTTTATCTTTTGTCTAATTTGATCTATTTCTTTTCCTATTAAAACATTTTCAAAAAGACATCTTGAGCTCTCATTAGATTATATTCATCTACATTATTTCCCTTGATATCCAAGTTCATCACCATGCTACAATTTCATCAGAGTCTTATGTGCTGGCGGTCTCAGCAGGCTCTGGGTTTGTTTGTGTACAGGCAAATGGGATTCATTCAATAAGAGAAGATATGAAAGCCAGTCTGTAAATAAAAACAGCAAAACTTTAGAGATGAAGAGTGAGATTAAAAGTACTCTACCCTTTGTGTACTTTGATAGTGGTATGCTAATATGGTGTGTAATAAACCTTAAAGGAGAGGACAGTAGGAATGATTCTAAGTAGACAAGAGACCTTGGGTAACAAAAAATGTTCAAGGCAGCGGTTTCATTACAGTAACATGCCAAAAGGTGCAAAAGTTATACTGTTATCCCTGACTGCACGTTATAACACATCACAAAATTTGAGTAATGAGGATGTAGCAGAGGGAATCGCTTAAAGACTACATGGGAAGGCTGGCCTCTCCTAAAACTTCATTAAAATGCAGTAGTGGAATGTTTCTACATCAAAGAAAAATTGTGAGGGTTTTTTTTTTTACATTAAAAAAAAACTTATTAATCAGAACAGTTATAACTTATAATTCAACTTAATAATTTATAAGTTGAGTTAAATTTAAAAATACAATAATTAACTTGTAATTCAGCCAAAGACCTCCAGCTGCTCATGGATGGCTTCAGCACTCCATGTTGACTTCAGCCTCACCATCAGCCTGAAAAAAAAAAGTTCTGGCACAGAATGTGGACCAACTGCCTTGGTTTGACGACCTCCGACTCCCTGTCACTAATCCAAGCTGAACAAGTGTATTGGCGAGGCAGCTAACACCATGTCCAGGCTGGCCAAGATAATGGGGTCCAACAGCAAGCTGACGGAGCACACCAAGATCCAGGTCTACAAAGCTTGCAGTGTGAGCACCCTGCTGTACGGCTGCGAGTCCATGATGGACAAGAACAGAAACTCAATGCCTTTCGCCCTCCGACGCATCCTGAACATCACTTGGCAGGACAAAGTAACAAACACAGCTGTCCTGGAGATAGCGGGGATCTCCAGCATGTTCATTCTGCAAAAGACCTCTTGTAGCTGACCTGTTGCACAAGGTCAGCGCCCAACAGGAAGACCCCATCTGCGCCTTAAAGACCTCTGCAAGAGAGATCTGAAGACCCTTGGCACTAACCTCAGCACCTTTGAAGCCTCCTCCTCAGACCAGTCAGCTTGGAAGATGACAATCAGGCAAGGTCTTGCCAAGTCTGATGCCTTGCTCGCAGATCAGTCCGAGGCCAAAAGACAAAGACAAAAGGCTGCAAACCAGACTGACACACCAGCTTCAGTTTTCGTCTGTGCCCTATGCAGACGAGACTGTCATTCTCGGATCAGGTTGACCAGCCATACGCAACGCTGTTCCAGACCTGACAACAACCAGAGCGCAGTTCCATAGCCTTTTGAGACTGATGGAAGCCTACTACTATATTTCATTCCATTTTTTTACTTGGGACAAAGGTTGTTTCTTTGAATGGTTACAGTGGATAGCTGTGATGTGTTTGTGTTAAAGTGTTGTAATTATAACTTGGACTGTTTTCAATTGTTAGATTTTTTTTTCTTACAAAATTAGAAAATTGGGGCCGGGTTAAATAAACATCCCAAAGGTTTTCTTTAAATGTAGAAATGTATTTATTCATCAGTTCTGGTGAAATTCAATATTTTGACAACTCTAATTCTAAAAAAATCACACTCCAGGATAATGCTGATTTTTATTTAACGTGAATTAACAGCACAGTTCGTGTGAAAGTCCCCTTTGAAGAACCACAGTGAAATCCGGATTCTGGTGGATCTGCAAGCCGGATTCAAGTATGATTTTAATAAGAGAAGATTAACAATCATTGAACATATCTAATTTTAATTAATAAGTCATTTTTTTCACTAGGAGTTAATGAGTGTAAGCAGAGGAGATTCACTAATTCTATAATTCGAAAATTATAAATATTGAGCGCCGTTCCTCATTTGTTCCATGACGATTAGGAGCTATGTTGCAATGAAAATTTATAATCTAATATAATTTAGAAATTGACAGTTCAGACAGTTTGTGAAAAACAAAATAGTTCACTTAATAAAATAAACTTTATTCAAGGTAGTTTATGGTAAATTGGAAGCATAACATAACTCACTAAATCACTCATTTGTTGATACACTACTACTAGGGTCACAGCAAGGCTGGAGCCCATCTCAACTGACACTGGGGTACACCCTGAACAGCTTGCCAGACCATTGCAGGGCAACACATACACAATCATTCACATTTGCATTCATGCATACGGGCAAATTGGAAGAGCCAATTATCCTAATGTGCATGCCTTTAGACTGAGGGATGAAACTGGAGTATCCAGAGGAAACCTTTGCAAGCACTGCAGAAAGAGAACATGCAAACCCCATGAGGCAGACGTGCCCACCGCATAACCTACCTGAACAAAAAAAACAACAAGAACATTACAAGTGCCATTGTGATATATTAACTTTGACACATTTCTACAATGTTGATTTTATCAAATCCCGGTTACAGTGCTGATTACAGTCAATTTTTAATGTTGATGGTTAAGTGCTTGGGCTTGAAATCACCTCAGAGATGAGAATCAGTACTTTCAATCTGTGATAATTAGCCTCTGGTTTATACTGGGCCAAGAAAATTACAGAACATACTGATTCATAATGTTTCATATCTTTCTTCATGATTGGATGAAATATGCAATCAGCAAATCTTCCACATTTTTTAAAATGCCTTGAAGTAGCCTTTTACCTTGGGTTTCTGATGTTCCCTGTGAGGCCAATATGAGTTCAAGGGCAAGCAGCATGGAATATCAAGGCTTCTTGGTTCATCTTTAAACATTTTACCTGCGTGTGCCAGTGTTGTGCTGAGAAATGGCTGCTTGATTCCATTACACTTTCATTACAGCTGTAGTTAATGGCTGTGTCACAGTCTATTAGCTGCATTCATCTTTCCTGTGATGTACCACAAGACACCAGGGCACAGCACAAAGACAAATGGCTCTGACTCGGGGCAACAGCATTACACTTCAAAAAAAATTACACAGCAGGACAGCCTTGGTGTTTCACTATCCACTGAGAGATATTGTTCAGTTTGGTGTAGCAGTACCAGCCGTGACCAAAATATTGCAATATGAATGTTCTGGTTAAAAACAATATGGCGGAACGGAGGGGGAACACAGATTAAACACAATAGCCTGGGGGCTCCTCTGCCTATGCATTACTCTCACTGGTTTGAATTGCGCCTTCACACATTCATTTCTAAAGGGCTCCTGTGGTTTTCCAGTTGCCAACACTAATCTATTTAAAAATGCTTTTAGAGGCTCCATCATTGCTATATCCTTTCACAATTTATGAGCTGCTGATCAATAAACAATGGAGCATCAACATGACGGATGGTAATCAGTAAACCACCAGGGACCGACATGAAAGAAAAATGCTGAGACGATCCTTTTCCATGAAACAGATATCACTCAAGCGGCTGTTATAACTTCATATCGAGATCTATAATTTACAAGCGCCATGAAAGCTGATATTGGGAGGGAGCTCTGTCGTGCCATTAGCGCTCAGTGTAACACACCGTCCTTTTCAGTGTACACAAACACTTCAGATGCCACTTAGGGAACAACAAGCAGCAGCGGAGCAACGCTTCATCACCCTGTGAGTTGCAGTACCCAGAAAATTACATTGTCACTTAAACATTAATGAAGACAAGTGCTTGAGCCTGGTTTGATCTCATTTAATTAATATTTATTCCCTGTCAGACCTCATTATAGCCTGTATTAAGTTGTATCTTCCATTGATGTGCTCCTGACCCCAGACAGGAGACAATATTAAAACTTGTCCACACTTTTGTAGTGCATTCATAAAACATTCAGTGAATAAACAAGTTAATGCGACCAAGTAAAAGAGTTGTAGTAAACATTTCCCTGAGCCTTCAATGGCATTCTGTGTGCAGCGTAAAGCCATTTGTTTTGGATGCTAAGTGCTGTAATAAATCATAACATGCATAACTTGATTACATTTGTTAGAATGATTAGTCACTCTGCTGCAATGAATACTGCAATGCTGTAAGCGCAGCTTTCTAAAAATATCTGGGATGAAATCTCAGCAACTCTAGCACTTTAACTGCTTATTCTAGCAAGTCTTTTCCAAACACATTCACCACAGTGTGAGTTCTTCATGTTCACCTAATACACACACCGTAAAAGAATGCTCTGCATTTACTCTGTTTATTTTAATAGGGTTGTAATACTACACAGGATTACTTTAATGATTAGGCGCTTAGAGCAGTGCAGTGGTTTACAGCGAAACAACAGGAAATACAATGTGAATTGGGATCTCACACTTATGAGGGACCAACAAAAACATTCACTTGGTGCCAAAATTGGAAAACATTTTAGTACCTTTTATATCAGAATCTGTTTAAGCTGAACACAACCTCCTTTAGATTTAAGTTAACCACTTAATCCTACTATTAAGGTCACAGGGTCGGATCTCAGTCGACAGTGGGCAAAGGCAGGGTACACCCTGAACAACTCACCAGACTATCATCGGAACACACACACACACTCACACACACACTCACACACACACACACACACACACACACACACACACACACACACACACAC
>JAOUQZ010000051.1:16589224-16606504 GCA_028564935.1 Neosilurus hyrtlii
CACACACACACACACACACACACACACACACACACACACACACACACACACACACACACACACACACACTCACACAAACACACACACACACACACACACACACACACACACACACACACCCACACACACACACAATTAATCAGGAACAAACTATAAAAGACCGCATTAAATTACACTATGTTCAGCTGGTTATCATGAATCTGGTAAGCATTGCTTTGCACACTGTTCCACGTTGGTAACAAGGAAGGTCATGAACAGAGTGATAAAAATGTGTTTATTTGGGATGTTTTCCTGTTATCGTATCCTCATTTGCTGATTTCTTGGTGGCAAAGAAGAAAGTTTTATCATGCACAAGTCTATAACTCTGCCCTTACAATCCCTGATGGATCATTAAAATATAGATCATGCTTTTCTTCAATACCAATTACATACTAGAAATCTGCAGGATATGATTTGATGCATTATGTGAGTTTAGGCTAATCTACTTGAATAGCTCTCGTATGAAATACATTGAGAATCCTCTTTCTCGCTCGTTCACTGCATACTAATACATTTGTGATTAAACTTGTGAAGCAAGTTCCTCCACTCTTCATTAGTGTGGAATTTTCCACACCAGATATTACTGTGGTCACAGACAGTGATTCCTGGAAGTGTTCCTGAGCCCGTGATTTCCATAACATGGCTGGTTTTAATAGGCATCCAATATTGAGCCTTGTGCCTTATTCACAGACATTTGTCCAGAATATTTGAATCCTTTAATGATGTTATGTACTGTTGATGATAAGATATTCAAACTCTTAGCAATTTTAAGTAGAGGAACATTATTCTGAGATTGTTCCACCATTTGTTGATGCAGCTTTTTGCAGAAGGGGAAACCTGTGCTCAGATGCTCTCTTTATACCCAATCATGTCACTGACCTGTTACCAACCAAATTATTCAAATTAGTCACAAAATATTTCGTATTTAGTACCACTTAGTACCACTAACTTTACCATATTTTTAATCCCATGTCCCAACATTTTTGTTTCTGACATCACATTCAAAATAAGTAAATATTTTTCATGAAATAGTAAAATGTCTCACTTCAAACATTTGATTTGTTTTCGATGTTCTGCTGTGAATAGACTGTGGCTTTATGAGATTTGCAAATCATTGCATTCTGTTTTTACTTACATTTTATACAGCGTCCCAACTTTTTTGGAATTAAGGTTGTAAATGGTATGCCTCCTCTTCCTAAGAGAGTCAAGTTAATACTTTCCCATTAAGCCATCAACTATATTAATGGATGTCCTAAAAGGAGTCCAGCCAAGTAGCACTTGGATAACTTCAACCCTAGAACTCCTTTATGCATCATTCACTCCGCTTAAATATGCACTCTCTTCTCTGTCTCTCTTATTTAAACCTTTTTACATTTGGTAGTACATGGACCAACAAGGCTACCGTGTAGTTTTATCTCAAATTCAGGGTGACTGTGCTCATTTTATTACTGAATATTATACTTTAATCTCTCATACTGGAGCTTATAAAAAGACAGATGCTTTGATGATTGACCCTGGACTATGCCGAACGAGCACATTAAGAGATGTTCCCTTGTTTGTTATAATTTTTTCAAAAACATTGTTTTTATAGTGTTTTATTACATGGACAATTACTGTTTGGTAAGGCAACACATGAATGGTCAGAGTAAACAAAGCAATATGTATGATAGACAAGGACTGGTCAGCTCGAAGTGCAAAGGTGATAAACTAGTTTGAAGGCACACAGCTGCGCAGGCGTGGGGACTTTCTTGTCTACACATGCACTTCTTTGTTCCTAAAAGCAGAGAGAAAATTAAAGGAGGAGGGTGTTCCAAATTTATTCTATCAGGCCTAGAAAGATGTGGTCCCAATTGTGGATTATGATGATGTGCTTTCCAGCACTCCTCACTGAGTCGTCTGTCCCCTCGGTACCACGTACTCTAAACACCAAATAGGAAGTTGCTCTCATCTCTCCTTAATTCACTTCTGTGGACAACAACAACTCCAATCTTGCTATACTTCTCAACATTCAGTTTTCCAAACAAAGCTCTGCAGATTATGTTATCAGAGATAAAAAGGAGTCAGGACTTTTCCTTCTCACACAGAGAGGCCCTTCTTATTGATGGAAGCAGTTTTGCCTCTGGCTCTGACAGACTTTCTGGATGGTCAATTGTGAACTCTGATTATGTGGCAGTGCTTTTTGTTCTCTGATTGACACTAGTGCTTAAGTTGCTGAATTACACATTCTTCACATGCACTTACTTTACTCTGCCATACCACAGTGTACACAGTCTTAGCTTCTTCTTGCAGTATGATGTTCTTGCATTATTTTATGGCAGAGACACAGCTTTATGACCTCTTTAGTCTTTCCCTTTTGCCTGTAGAGCCATATTCTTACCTTCACCATTAGGGGAGGTTATGAGATTCGCAATGTGTGTCTGTCTGTCAGTGCGTGTCTTTGACTCAAAAACTAATGGATGGATTGGGTTCAAAGAGCTTATATTTTCAGCATGACCCAGATCCAGATCCGAATCCAGAACGATTTTTAATGATTTTTTATTATTATAATTATTATTAATATTATAGGGCAGGAAAGCTTAAATCATCCAGAAGGCATCATTACAACCCATGTAAATACAAGAATACACTAGCTTGGTGGAGGTCTACTCTTTCTGAGTGTAATTCTAGTCCAAGGGAGCTTCTTTCTGGACGCAAATTATCACTAATTACATTGCTGTTTGTAAGTTGACAGGCCACAGAACCTTTCGTACCGCCTTGCTTGCTTTTTCCACCCTTTCAGCATGTGTTTTGCTCTTTCTCCCTCCCCTGCCTTGACTGTCTGTCCTTTCTGATTTTCTTTCCCTTTATTCTCTGGAAGAGGCTGACATTCTCTGTTGCTAGTTTTCTCTTAACTCCTCACCTTCTAATGGGATATGCTCTAATCATGGCTGCCCAGATAATTAAAGCTGGTTCCTGTTGTGTTTTCAAATGCTCCATGCAAATTTATGTTGTTGTTTTTTTTAAATCTTACCAGACATTTTTTAATTTTTCTGAGTACTCAAATTGTGTACTCTGAAAAAAAAATTGCACCACACATTTTATGTTATAACCTTAGAACAAAACATAAAAAAAAAATGTAAATAAGTATTAGTTCATCAGTTGATTAGTATTGATTAAGTTAATCTAACATTTTGTTCTCTGTGTCCTCTTTATACAATGAACTCTATGCAGTTCTACTCAACACCCACAATTCATAATTCAAATAAACTTCTTCCTAATGCTACTAACACCGTTACAGTTTTTGTAACAGAAAAAAGAATGATGTCGAAAAGGATTGTAAGAAAGACAACTTATAAATATATCATATGTTTATGTATGTTTTGGGTGTTTTCTTCCATGTACCTTGCTTACACTGTAGATTTTTTTGTGGATGAGTAAATTATTCCTGGTTGAGTTGACAGTTTTGGAGTCATGAAACTGGAATGTGCTCTTTGATCACTCTTGATGGTGCACCTACTGGAAGAACAGAGGGGTCTATGTGGAGCTCTTGTAGAACAATCTCATTTGACAGAATATCTGCAAAGATAAGATGCAGATGATAAATAAAACCGGGTGAACTCTCTGACTGTCGATCGGTAGATCTTCTACGCAGTAAGAGCAGAGGCTCAGAATTCAATACAGATTAAGATTGCATCATTCTAAACACACCAAACAGTTGTATAGTTACTGATACACATTGATTTTACTTTGTAAATGTATTTTTTATATTATTCTTTTTAATGATTATGATGATTATCCTTGCCAAAGCAATTATTATACTAATTAATACGTAGTGTATACTGTTGGGTTTAGATTCATTACTTTTATGTAAGTGATTCTTCATCTCCTCTGATGTACTTTTATATCCTTTTAACCCACCCAGCAGAATACAGTTACAGCCATGTAATGATTTATAATCTGACTATCTGCTGTGACCCAGAAGAGGAGTTTCTTCCTCACGGTTTTTTTTCTTGGGGAATTTTGCCACCACTGCCTCTGGCTTGCTCATTAGGGATAAATTTGTCTAAATCCGGATTTCTGTAAAGCAGCTTTGTGACAATCTCATACATTGTTACAAGTGCTAAATAAATAATAAATTAGACTCAAATTGAAGTCATAGGACATGAGATGATAGACAAAGACTTGAATGGGAGACTGCTAAAGTAAAAATTCATATTACTGTTTAATTAACATTAATCTATATTTATATGAAGGTTTTGGTTTGTGCTTGTTAATCATCTGCACACACATTTAGCTCGGGATTTAGTCTCTATAAATTCATATATATATTTACCCGTATAAATATTGTTTTAGGTTGCAGTGACCCTGTATCTGATACAATGTTTTCTCTTTATCACATCGTCAAGGTTTTAGAGGTCTGATAGAAAAAAAAAAATGAGTGTGAAGCAGTATTCATTATAGTTTTTATTATATTTTATCATATTACCTCATATAACCTTGTCCTCACTCTGGGTTAGATTGATGTGATCATTTACTAGTAACACTCTCGGCAACCAATCATGCGTGAGACTTCTGCAGACTATGATGCAATGTGTGATTTTAGGTTAGTCTGTTGAATAGTCTTGAATTGCTCTTCTTTCAGATTCAATGACAGTACACTCTCTCACTTTTCTAAGAACTAGTAAACTATTTTTTTTTTCATTTTGTCCCCATGTACAATTGTTTATGTTACTAAATGTGTAAAGAAAAGGAAAAACACAATTGGATGTGCTGTATAGGAAAATAATCATGACATAGCAGTGTGATGGGTGGTATGGTGGCAGTGGTTTAGCACAACCACCTCACAGAAAGAAGGTCCTGTGTTTGAGTCCCAGGCTCAGCGAGGGCATGCACATTAGGCTAATTGACTATGATTGCCCTTAGGGGTAAGTGTGGGTGTGAATAGTTGTGTGTGTGTGCTCTCGACTCAAGGTGTACCCCGCCATCGCCCAAAGTCGGCTAAGTTAGTCAGTTTGGAAAATTATAGAATGAATGAATGTATGAATGGTGGAGTGATGTGCACTGAAATGTTAATCACTCCAAAATGTATTATTTTATAAGATCATGTACAAAGTGATTGATTGCTCTTCGAGGTACCCCAGCAATTTACTGATGATTCAGCTGTTTCTATTAATCAAAGACTACAAGTCTATTTGTAGTTATATTCTGTTTTATGTTTAATTTATTCTATTATCATATAATCTATTAAATTTTTGAACGTATGATATGGTGAACTATTCAATCAAGGAAGATAAAATCCCCAAGATCTGAATAATTATCCATATCATATAAAAGATGGAACTATTTCTATATTCTATTAGTTATTTGAAATATTTTGGAAGTAGACAGTCGCGTTACTATCCTAAGGATGACAGAGTTGTCAGTGCAGTGTGGCCTAATGAGGGTGTCTGAAGGAAAGGGCATCATGGCAGGTTTGAGTCAGGCGGAAGTGGCACTAGCTATAGAATGAAATTCGCTAACATTCAGTCTAGACAAATTACACCAAAAGCAAAAAAAATATGAAATTATTTAATAGCTTATTTTTAATCTTAGATTATGTCTCTGTGAATGAGTTGTTACTAATATTATTTCTTATGACTGCTAAAAACAACAACAATAATCATCATCATCATCATCATCATCTTCTTCTGCTTGATCCAGGGTTGGGTCACAGGGGCAGCAGCCTAAGCAGTGAGGTCCAGATGTCCCTTTTCCCAGCCACTTCCTCCAGTTCTTCCAGAGGGGACACCGAGGCGTTCCCAGACCAGCCGAGAGACGCAGTCCCTACAGGGTGTTTTGGGTCAACCCCCGGGGTCTCTTCCGGTTGGACATGCCCGAAAGACCACATCAGATAGGTGTTCAGGAGGCATTCTAATCAGATTATTATTATTATTATTATTAATAATAATAATAATAATAATAATAATAATAATAATAATAATAATAATAATAACAATAATAATAATATTATTAATAAGTGGCACGGTGGCACAGTGGTTAGCACATCTGCCTCACTGCAAGTAGGCCTGGGTTTGATTCTCGGGTTCGGGACATTTCTGTGTGGAGTTTGTATGTTCTTTCTGCAAAGCGGCAGGCACACACACACACACACACACACACACACACACACACACACACACACACACACACACACAATTAATCAGGAACAAACCATAAAACACCACAATAAATTACACTATGTTCAGCTGGTTATCATGAATCAGGTAAGCATTGCTTTGCACACTGTTCCCCATTACTAACAAGGAAGGTCATGAACAGAGTGATAAAAATGTGTTTACTTCTAAAAGTCAGTCACTAAACTGTTCTTCTTGCTACCTTCTCTAGGGTTTTCAGTGATTTATCGACACTGACAAGTATATTACTGCTTTTAATTAACACTTCACCAGAGTCTCCAGGTCCGATCTACCAATCACACACAGAGAATGAGGTCATTTTTTCCTACAGTAACCTGACATGATGATTAATTTGACAATTGTCCCTGGTGTCAAGTGTAAAGCCCAGGTAGATAAGAATTTTATTTGCGGATGGTTATATGACTCTGACGCCCTGCTGCAAGAACGTAGTGTCTGTATTAAAAGTTTCTTTCCCTCTGAACCATTATAATAATGTTACCCCACAGCTGGAAATGACTCTGTGGCCTGCATCAGATACATTCTGCAGCATCACACCTCTGCATGCTGACTTTAATTTGCTTTCTTAAGTGGATTTATCAATAAAGAGAAATACAGTATTGGGTTAGGATTTGACTCGGCCTTCGAGCCATCATATTCAAATTTCAGGTTTGATCCTCAGTCCTCACCACAGTACACTGGATAACAAATTCACCATGTAAGTTTAGGTTGAGTCAGAGGTTCAGAGCCTGTTTGAAGTAGGAGACGCTCATTGCCAGAGGATAAACAGTAAGCAGCTGTAGTCAGTGTGTTCAGGGGAACGCTTTGCATGGGTCTCATACCCAGTAGCAACTTATCCCAAGGAACAGGTGTAGTCACTATATACTATATACAATATACACTATATACAATCACTGTCTATTTTATTAGGAGCACATCCGCACATTCATGCAGTTACCTAATTAACCAATGATGTCGCAGCAGCACAATGCAAACAAAAAAAAAAGGTAATGAAGATACAGGTCAAGAGTCCTGAGTAGCTTTGAGTAATCTTCACAGCGAGCACCAGAATGAGGCCTTCTGGTATTAATATCCTTGCTATAATTAAAGTCTACATGATTTGAGTACTTCAGAGACTGAAAGAAACTCCATACTCATAATTATGGATAATTCCATAATCTTCCAGAAATTCCATAGTGAAAGGTCTCTAACCTTCTCTTTACACAGAAAGAAAGAATAAATATGTCTGTGGGTGAAAGAACCTTACTGATATAGTAACAAATAAAATTACTCTTTCTATCTGTGGTAAGCAGAAAAACATCTCAGCTTGCACTAAACATCAAGCCTTGTGGTGGATGGGTTACAGCAGAATTATTAGGTATAGTGGTTAAAAAATTGGGGAATTGCAATAAAAGCCAATATTCTGGCATGAATCAAGGTACCCCATGCTCACAGCTGTTTTCAGGCAGGAGGAGCAATGGAAACTGCAGTTAATAACACATTTGTAGGGCTTGTGGATTTTATGCGAAATTAGGCTTCATGGCTGCCAAGATTTTAATGCATTGTAAATAATCCGAATTAAATCAAATAAACTTCCACAAAAAGTGATAAGCACAGTGCAGGCATAAGCACAGGCAGTATGCCTGTGATGGACAAAACCATTTCTACTGTAGAGTAAATTCAGGATTAGGGTGGAGTAGAAAGGGGGATTATGGAGCGGGTTTTATTGGTAGATCAGAAATCTGTACACCATGCTGACATTGTCTCCCTCACAAAGGATAAGGAAACAGAGGTTTTACTAAGTGTAGTTTTGGAGATTTTACTGAAACCTGACCTCAGACACTGCTACACAACGCAGTATATCTAATTATTGGCTTCATTGCTAATATCCTGCATCATCATTTATGGCCACAATATAATGTTCTGTTTTTTTCCCCTTTTGATATCACTGTTTTCACACATAGTGAGATATAAAGTCACTGACAAATTCTTTCAGTGTATTTCCAGTGTGGTAATTGTTATGTGCCTCATTTCTTGAACTCTACACTATAATAGGTGGAGGACAGAAAAAATAATTTCTAGATATATATATAAAAAAAAACTAAACAATAATATCTTTTCATGTCTAATCAGAAAGGTTCATATGAATTAACAATATTTATAGTCTCCAATTAATCATTATTTTGTCTTCCCACATCCAGCAAGGTAAATTAAAGTCTGCTATCTACATGGCCCAGCCACTCCACTGTGTTTCCTAATCAATGCCTGAATTATAGGATGTTGTCTCAGTGGAAATCAGGGCTGGTGAAGCCAAGGTAAGAGCAGTGAAGGATACAGTAAGGGCGAATGGTGGATTAATCAGGAGGCTGCAGACATTTTCATACACTGACTCTAAATAAAACCATTCTAAGGCTGAACTGACAGGCAGCCTATGACAAGCTCGCTTAGACCACTCTCAGTGTCTGATAATGAGTCATTCTCTCGTCCATTTTCTCTAGCAACTGTGCAGTAATGATGTGAACACATTGGCTTTTATGAGGCTTATGAAAATTAATGAAGCATGAATGATGATTAATACAACTTATCTTAATTTAAAGCTCACAAAAATGTTTAAATAAAAGTTCTTTCAGCTACAAGATGCTTTTATATCATTAGAGGTAAAAGTGAATCACAAATGAATCGATAAAAATAGATTGAAGTAAAATTGTTGATTAAAACACGTTAATTTAAATTTTAATTTTAATTTTAAATTCCATTTATAATACTGATAAAATGCATAATTCAAAACAATCATTAACCAAAAGTAAGGTCATGTATAAAAGTGAAATGACACTTATTTACCAAATCGCTTAATTCTACTATTTTGGGTACAGGAGGTCAGCCTATCTCAGCCGACACGGGGCAAAGGAGGGGTACAGCCTGTACAGCTCTGAAAATGATCGCAGGGCAACACACAGAACCATTCATGCTCATATTTACACTTAGGGGCAATATGGTACAGCAAATTAACCTAATGTGTGTGTCTGTGGGAAGAAACTGAAGGAAACCCACACAAGCACTGTAAACTCCCCACAGAAACACCTGAGCCTGGGACTCAAACCCAGGACCTTCTTGCTGTGAGGCAGCAACCCACTACGCCACCATGTCGCCCAAAAAGTGAAAAAAATAAAATAAAAAAGCCATACTTAGCTAATAGTTCAGGAGTTATAATCCTAGGGGAAGGGTAAACTGAGATAATATCTCTTTCTACCGCTAGGCTACGGAGTAATTAACTAGTAGTTATTAATATTCCACAGGGATAAGATAGATGCTGGGTGCATGTACTCCCAATGCTTGTGTGGGTTTCCTCTGGGTACTCAGGGTACAGTTTCCTCCCACAGTCTATAGGCTGACTATGATAAAAAGGCTTCAGAATTCAGTGTGTGAGTCTCTTTCCACCTCACGTGTGAGATGGCACGAGAGCTGTTATTAAATAGTTATCAGGGCTATGTGAAAGCACTGTTGAACATCACAGTAGAGAACATTAGACAAGTTAACAGTGTCTTTAACATAAACAGTGATAATATTATATTAACCATGATATTACATTAACCTGCTTATAGGGGGAAAATGATGGAAAAGTCGTTCAGCTCAGCGAGTGATGTGTAAATGTGGGGGGAAAAAAGGAGAGAACTGTGGCATCTTGTCTTGTAATCAAATTGTGAAATGCTTTTCTTTGATTTGAACACAGTACTCTGCTATGAATCTGCTACTGAGGATTCATAATGTGAGAATTAAAGTAGTGTGTCTGTGTTTTATGCTTAGTGACAGTAGTTCAAATATAATTTATAAAAAAATATGGACCATGCATCTAATGTGAGTAAAATCATTTTAAAGATACATTTTAGGATGATTCATTTCACAGATGCCATGCACGCTCTTCAGAGGAGTGTTAAGCCCTGTATCTGTGATGAATGATGAAAAAGGGTCGAGCTAAAGTGAAAGCAGGCTGTGTTATGCTCTAAACTGGCTTTAGTGGATTTCCCTGTTCAGGCAGCTCTCCAGGGAGAGATATTTTGCTCATTAGTCTGAACACATT
Organism: Neosilurus hyrtlii; assembly: GCA_028564935.1. Lineage (NCBI taxonomy): Eukaryota > Metazoa > Chordata > Actinopteri > Siluriformes > Plotosidae > Neosilurus > Neosilurus hyrtlii. The sequence continues at coordinate 16,599,491 of JAOUQZ010000051.1, forward strand.
GTTTGTAATGGAAGCTAATGGTTTATGCATATGGAAGGAGCAGCAATTGCTCTTGTGATTTACTGTGATGTTTATTTTATGGAAATCAAACAGCAAGATGAAATGAGCTCTACTTTCTGTTCAGGGATACAGTATGTCTACACTGATGTACATTATGCAAATACACTGAACACTTGTACATAATATGTACGCATATGACATGGCCATTCCTCACTTGTAAGTGACGTGCGAGAAGAGGCTACTGTACAATTCACACAAACATCAACAACTCGGACGATGCACATGTTACTAATGCTAGTGATGCCTTTTAACATCTGAATGGAGGACGACATAAATGTATGGAAGGATGTTAGGCATGCTGTAAAATGAAAGCTGTAATTAAAGATTTAATTACTGATTGCCATGGAGAAAGTGTTGGTTGTTTTGACGAAGCTCAGATAAACCACTGGTCACATCATTAGGTCTTATTGTGCTTTCTGATAGCACTGAGGCTGAGTTTAATAATCATTATGGGCCATAAAGAGAAATGGAGCGAGGAATGTGTTTCATTAAAGATGTGCAATTCCAGGAACCAGCGGCTCCAGTGAGAAGACATGCAGCCTCCCTGCTGATACAGCAGGTTAGCCCAGCCAAGCAATTTGGCCTTGTTTTGAACTGCAGCTTCACATCAATGTGGGTTTGAATTAATTTATACATATATGCACTGCTATAATACTTTATATATCTATGCATTCATTTTTATATACTGTGCAATGTTAAGCCCATTCCAACCACAGCTCCGAGATTTAACCTTCAGTCCTTAGATAAAAGTACTGAAAGTGAGCATGGGCTTGAGGTCTTCTGTTGATTAGCAGATCTTAAGTATCTAAGATGCCTTTCCAATCACCACAGTTGTAAAGAATGGATATATAGGCTAACATACTTCTCATCATCTCAAACTAGACTGGTTTCTTATCTGGCTTCTTTCAACACATCATTTCAGAAAGCAGAATTGCTGCTCAGTGTATTCTCTTGGATTAAAAAAAAAGGTTCTTCACACAGTTCTCTCTAAACCATAGAACCTGTTACCCTGGGCTTACACTGGGGCTATATCTACGATCTCCATGATTAAAAAAAAGCGTGGAGCACCACTATTTATGAGCACACTTGGAGTATAAAAAGGAGGCAGGGTGCATCCAAGAGATGAAACCCGAAGGAATTGTGTTTGCAAGTTCATCAAGATCCCCTACAATGGTGCATCAAGGACTGTTAAGCTCTGCGATTCCCACATTGTACCAGTATTGGCATCAAATCGTAATACATCATAATAATCAGCTTAAGCATTATGAATCCACCAAGTTTGCTCAAGATCATCACGATTCTCTCAAATCATGGAGATCATGGACATCGTGCCCCAGTGTACTGATGGTAGAGGATCTACACAGACAAATCCCAGAGGGTAACAGTAAGCAGCTTTCCTTTAATTTGTCATTTATCTGTATATTGAATAATAAATTAATGTACTTGGTGGTTTTACCCACAGTGTCATTAAAGAGCTTAAAAATGGACAAGCAGGACCACGTTATTACTCATCATTAAATCCAGAATCAATGTATATGCTCCTTCGAAACCTACATGCCACAATGCACGTACACACACACACACACACACACGCACGCACACACACACACACACACACACACATACACACATCTTCCTCCAATGTCAGAAAATGAGGCTCAAAATAAGAAGCCAATGAATAAGTGATGGTTACTGACAGATGTATCATAAAGGTATCAGAATGGCACATTTGGCTATTCTATACACCAAACAGTGGTCAGTGGGTCAGTAGCTAATACGAAAGCAACATGAGGCAGTACCTTGTCTGAGATTTCTACATATCATCCCATTCCAGGATCCTCAAATTTTAATGGCGGCTATGCAGTGTTTCTATAAGATACATGTTAATGTTTTACACATTTCAAAGTAGATCATGGCAATACACATTTTGTCAGGGCACATTTTGCAAAATTTAAAACTAACTAGAGCCTTATATTGAATTTCAAACTGCATGTTACTGGGCATATGTTGCATACATATGGTTTAAGAAATTGATGGCATCCCAGACATATGATCCTTTTAAATTAAATGCTAAATCTGAAAATGCTATATGGAAATCTGCAGTCCATGTTTGAGTACCAAAATGAGAATTATATTTAAACAATCCTTTTGGGACAGCCACATTATTATGTGAATTATAAGGTTATTACTGCTAAAGTCTCAGAGTGGGTGGTGGCAGGAAAAGGAAATAATGCCACACACTGTAAGCACACTGATTTATTCTCTCAGTAATGCAAAATCAAATTAGTTTCAGAGCATATTTTATTAAGTGACAGCATATTTAAAAAAGGAGAAGTGAGCTTGAGATTTTATTGACTGTGACATGACCTTCCTTGAATTTACTTTGGATTTTAAATGGTAGTAAAGCAGCTTCTTGTTTCAGCAAAACAGACCTCCCAGATAATTCAGATTACCGTGTTAACTATTTGAACAGTAAGGGCCACTGATGACAGAAATATGCTCACTGAGAAGAATTGTGCACCACTAGTAAAAGACAATGCATTACATATCAACTCAAGAATTTTCCATTCTTCTCAGAAAAAAATCAGGACCAATTATTCTGTGGTACTTACTGGCCTCACCCACTTCACCTCCAGCCACCACGAGGTATGATTGGCCACGATCAGTTATCTCTCCTGAGGGCTAAAGAAGCCGTCTCCCTCCACTGGAGGTGGAAATGAGCTGGACTTAAGGTGCCCAATGAGTCTTGCCACAGCAGCAGCTCTTATACAGTGCAGCTTATCCTATGGGGGAGAAGTGCAAGTCAGGAAAGGCTTTCATATGATAAAGATGGACACATGTGCTACTGAAGAAATCAAATAATTTTAAAAGCACAGTTACTTGGAAAAAAGAAGCTTTCTTACCACTACAAAGAAAAACAAGAGTCATCAGGAGAAGATATATCGCCCCTGGCCTCCACATGTCAGAAAAAATGGATTGTAGAAATCCCAAAACATCAAAAGGCACAGCTACACTGCCTAGTAGCTGGCAAGGAACTGGCAAGTTTAAAGAAGAAATCTCAAATGGTTGGGACGGAATTGAAATTATTACAGACGGACGGATGGAGGGAAGCATGGATACTGATGAATATATCCTTCCGCACTATATGCTGGGGGGTTTAAAAATAAACTGCAGAATTTCAAGGATGTTGAAAAGTACATTTAAATTTCTTTTTTATAGTGACTGCAATCTGAGCACAAAACAACTACAACTAGCTAAACAATAAGACGTACAAGGCTGTTGAAAGAGGAACAGCTTGACAGTGAAGTAACAGCAAGTATTTGGCCAATATGACGTGAAGTACACAGTAATTGCATGACAATTTATTTAAGAGTAGATTCATCCTGAAAGGATGTGAAAAAAATACCTGGACATGCAGGCTACAACATTAACCAGACTATTAAAGGAATCGTTCCAATATCCATGCCATGAAGAAGCTGTTTTGAGAGGAAAGGGGAGCTCTACCCACTGTTTGGTGAGTGTATACAGGAATGATAGAGAGTGAACATTTCTAAAAAAAAATGAATTCTAGTTTTATTCACTCTAGTTGATTCACATTCATCTCTAGTTGATTCTAGTTCATCTCTAGGGTTCAGGGCGTTTCTCTGTGGAGTTTGCATGTTCTCCCCATGCTTGCGTGGGTTCCCTCCGGGTATTCCGACTTTCTCTTGCAGACCAAAAACATGCACAGTAGGTTAATAGGTTGTTCCAAATTGCCCCGAGGTGTGAGTGTAAATGGTTGTGTTTGTGTGAGTTGGCCCTTCAATGGCCTGGTGAGCTTTCCAGAGTGTACTCCGCCCTCACCCAAAGTCAGCTGAGATGGGCGCCAGCCTCCCCGAGACCCTAACTCGGGTTAAGCAGCTTAGAAAATGAATGAATGAATGAATGAATAATTCACTCACCTGCATGTTTTCCAACAGTAGTAGGAAACCAGAGAACCCAATGTAAAGTCATGTAAACGTAGACAGAACATTAAAAACTCAGCATAGACAGCCTGGGTTATACTGGGATAAGACTGGGATTAAACCAGGGTCCAAAAGGCTGAAGTGTGACAAAAGTCACTAATCTGAGCTTCATGCTTCATCAGTGATGAGTTTGAAGTGAAACAACCCTGTATTATTACGGAGGAAAGACTGTCATAATAATAGGGGAGAACCGATTGAGGTGGTGACACATATAACTATGTATAAGAAGATAACTCACACTACTGACCTCATCCACTATGCAGCTTCTCATTCTTATCTTCTAAAACATAACACTCAGCAAAAAGAAAGTTTTTCTATACATTTACAGATAACTGCATATGTCACTGTCAGCCGAGGCAATATGATCTATGATGGGAGATGTTAGTCTTGACAAGTTGGAATAAAGTCAATAGGGTTTAGTAACACAAGCCACAAGTAACCCAAATTTTCTCCCCTGACTGTGTCAGCATTTCTAGATTCATACAGCAGAAAAAAGGTCCTGAAAAGTATACATTATAGATCTAAAGGAGCCAAAAGGATCTCACCCTGTAGTCCTTGATCCATATACTATAAACAGTAATGTGTTACATTTTTGATAGCAAAAAGTTTTAGAAAGAGCTCATAGACTGGGGCTAAATTGTTCTATGACTTCACAACTTGTGCCTGCATTTACTTTTATTCACTATGGATTTGCCCACTTACCTCCATCTTCATAACATCGTCTTCTGACTTGAATTCCCCCGACACGCACCTAAATGAATTGGTGTGCGCGCTTTGTTCAGGTGCACTTCTCAGACAATCCTCAGCCCAATCAGCCAGCTGTCAAGGTGAGACAGTTTTACATGGTGAAGCTCCAATGCCCTTGTCCAATTTCACTTTGGACTGAACCTGGGCTGAACGTGCCAATCCTCATATTACCAAACAAATTAAATCAGGGCATTGGGAGGGGGCTGGGGAGAGCCGTCCTGTCAGACACACACCGGCTCTCCCTTCTCTGCCTGCTAAAAGATCAGGACACTTGGAGAGGTGAGTGGTTAATTGATTTAGGATGTAGGAGGTGAGTCTGACAAGAATCCAAAGACACATTGTAATGAGGGAAACCAGCAAGCCAGAAAATTCTCCCAGTCCAGCACAATGTAGGGGGAAAAGACACTCCCTGAGACACAGTTTATAATCGGGGTGAAAATGAACTAGTCCACATCCACACTCCTCCATTTCCTCCAGTTCTCTCTCATTCAATGTGAAAGTAATGATAAAATCATTACCCTCTGATGCTTCCTAAATGGAACAGTAAGTAAGCACCCTCCATAAAAACAACTAAGCTTTATAACATAAAGGAAATAAGTGTCTTTAAGATCATTTATATCAGATGTGAAAAGTACATTAATGCAGTATACAGCACAGGCATAGTGCATAGTGATTAACATGTCCACCTCACAGCAAGGAGAATATAGGTTGGACCCCAGGGCATGGTAAGGGCATTTCTGTGTGGAGTTTGCATGTTCTCCCTGTGCATACATGGGTTTCCTCAGGGTACTATGGTTTCTTCCTCTGGTGAACGGTTGTGTGTTGACCCAGCAATGGTCTGGCGAGCTGTTCAGGGTATACCCCGCCTTTGCACAGAGTCATCTAAGCCCATCCATGACCCTAGTAGAGGAATGGCAAAGAAATGGATGTATAGACAGCACAGTTCCAAGGTTCTAAGGTATTAATGAACTTTAGACCTAAGAATTTTCTTTCAAGAACACTTATTCAAAAATACAAGTATTTTTGAATGTGCGTGTTTTACATGTTGGTCTTAACAATATCACAGAACTGTGATTACAAAAAAACAAACAAACAAACACATGAGTGGTTATACAATACCATGGAGAAAGGCAGGAAGAATTCCCTGTAGCGTTGTTTACGACAGCAATGGATCCGAAAAAAGTTGGAGAACAAACACTTCGTCTCCTTATTGGATCATAGAAGGGGTGGAATGGGTTTTCCAAGATGGAGAGCAGTTTGTTCATCAGTCCCTTTACCTTCACTACCTCAAACATCTCCATGCTGTGTCCGATGATAGTCCCAGCCTTACGGATGAGTTGGCATCTCCGGCACGGATGTTGTTCCCTCAGCAGATCACAGCAAAATAGATGGCACTCACAGCCATAGACTGGTAGAAAATCTTCAAAGTTTTGTTGCACACATTGAAGAATCAGTCATTTATCATTAAATAAGTCTGCCCATCCCCTTCTTGTAGTCAGCATCAGTGTTGACCCTCCAGTCCAGGCTGTCATTCAAGCATCATCAAAATATCTGTAGAACCCTCACAATTCCTTATCACCGATGATGGTTATGGGTTGGGTCACAGTCATAGTCCTCCTGAAGTCAACCACCAGCTCCCTGGTCTTGTTAACATTTGGTGGTTCCTGCTGCACCTTTCCACAAATTTATAATTAATGCCCTGTGCCCTTCCTTGGACTACTTTTGCTAGGTACTTTCCACTGCATACCAGGAACATCTCACAATATCTCCTGTTTTGATGCACAGACCCAGTCGTTTAGCCATCACATTGTGTCCCTTGTTTTTTTCCATGGCTGTATTTAGATCCAACTATGTTTCCTTCACGTTAACCCATATGCACACAGTATGTTCTGACTCAGTCTGTGTATCTCCAGTGATCCAGCCACAAAAAACATACTGCAACAAATGGTTGAGTGGAGAGAGCAGTGAGCTATTTCTGCTTTCAACACAGTGACACTGAATCAGCTCATCTTCACACTAAGCATGGCTTCAAATAACTTTCAGTATGTAACACATTGCTAAAGTGTTACAGTGTAAATGACTCGCTAGAGTGGAGCTGTGGTTCAACAGTATTTAGAGCAGTACTGCACATGTGTGTGTGTGTGTGTGTGTGTGTGTGTGTGTGTGTGTGTGTGTGTGTGTGTGTGTGTGTGTGTGTGTGTGT
>JAOUQZ010000051.1:16606908-16617810 GCA_028564935.1 Neosilurus hyrtlii
TATATATATATATTTTTTTTTTTTTTTTTTTATAAATATAATGATATATATCAAAAGAATTCCTGATCTCAAGGTCGGGGGTTCAAGCCCCACTATCACCGGGGTGTCACTGCTGTCCCCCCCAGTGCAGCTAACTGGGTTTTTAAAAGTCAGCCATGTCTCTCACTGTCTATGGTAATGCATGTAGAAGATGTAAAAGAATGCATGTAAAGAGTAGGTTGCATTGCGATCAGTGTGTTTCTGCCCTGCGATGGCCTGGTAAGCTGTCCAGGCTGTACTCTGTCCTCGCCCAGAGTCGGTTGAGATGGGCACCAGCCTCCCTGCAACCCTAATTAGGATTAAGCGGTTCAAAAAATGAATGTATTAGTAGTTTTCATGGGGCTTTGTGACATTTACAGAAGGCCATAATGACAATTGACATGACACTGAAGTAAAACCATTGTATAGTAGCCACATGACCAACACTTTAAAAAGATTAACTGAGATTCAAAGAAAATATAACTGAAATTTTAATCATAGTAAGGGAATATGTTTTTGTTAACTAGTGTATAAAGTGTAGCTCTTTTTTATTTACATGATTTTTTTGCTTCTATGTGGGGTCGATGCATCAATTAGATGAGAAAAAAGATTTTTTACAGTGGGATGCCATTCTGACACCAACCCTCTAGGACACACATCCATTCACATTCACACAATGGACAGTCTGGAATAGCGAGTTAGCCAGATGTGTATGTATATGAGAGTGGCATGTGGCGTAGTGGTTAGCATATCCGCCTCACAGCAAGAATGTCCTGGGATCGAGTCTCAGCCTTGGGAGTTTGCACGTTCCCCCCATACTTGTGTGGGTTTTCTGGGTTTCCTCCCACAGTGCAAAAACATACACATTAGGCTAATTGGCTGTTCTTAACTGCTCCTAGGTGTGGATGTGATTGTGAATTGTTGTGTGTGCGCATGCCCTGTAATGGCCTTGTGAGTTCTTCAGGGTGTACCACAGTGTTGGGTGCCAGCCCTAACAGGATTCAGCTTCTCCAACGATTAGGTGTTTATTATATATTGGTCATGAATCATTTATGTTGATAACATAGCACTATGAACTCAAGTGTTGTCTATATTTAAAAGACAGCTTTTAGAATGTTCCTCTTGATAATTTAGTACAGGTATGCCATGACTTTCTTTTAGAAACAATGCCCTATAATCCAAAACTGCACTTAATTCAGTCCATTAAGTACGAGACCTATAATCCTTCATGCCACATCACTTTCCATCACCATGAAAAGCTCTTTCATTAGAATGAATTAAAACACCTCCATGTAATTGTAGGCTGCAGACAGATGATATCATGAAGGGTGTGTTTGCTCTTGACAGTCTCAGACAGAGTGAAGGATTCTTCCTTTGGCACTCAGCATGTGTGCCAATCACAGAGCCCACTCTCCCTGAGGGCTTCCATCAATCAGCCTCCTCATCACCTTCCTCTATCAGTCTAGACATCTACAGGCCAGGGAGAGGTATCCAAACCATCATATTTCTCTTGTGCCCTACCTCTCTCCATCCTGCATCCCCCAGCAGCCATTTGAAAGCAAGTGTGGCTATAAATAAGCTGCAGGAGGCTGAAGCTGACATTTCATTTGACAAGTTGCTTTGCACTGATTGCATGTAATTGTTTTGGGGGGCTTTCTTAAGGAAGGGTTGTGGTGGGTTTCCTGGGATTGAAAACCTGGAAACACGTTAGTATTTTAGCAGACTTAACAGATGAATGAGGTGTGAGCTCAGAAAAATGATTAAACTGAACCATGCTGATGGATCAAAGCTAGATTTGGAAGATTTTTTTGGGTGTGGTGCAGCTTCATGGCTCTGAAGGATGTGTAGGTGTTGACTGGTTAGTGCAAAGCAGAAATGAGCCAGGGTGGTATATTGACAGAGCAGTTAGACCGGAGGCAGAAGAGTTGAAAGCTTATTCACATTTCACTGTAGATCTCTATCTACTCCCACAATGCAGGGGTTATTCCTTTTGCTTACAATTCAAGTGCACATGGACACTTCAAAATGTACTTTCTGCACTTTCAAGGACTTTTTAAGCACTAATTTGTTTGTATTCAAGACAATACAAGATGTTCTGCAGCCAAGGGCAGCTGCGGTCAGGGACGAGTGTTGGGTCTGTTTGAGTACCGATTACTGACTAGACACAAGGACTGCTGAGAGATTTTACTGTCATATTTCTCACAGGTAAACAGACTGTTGCATTATTAAACAAAAGATTTCTCTTTTGCAATTATAGGCACTACACAGGAATGAGCATACAGTATATACATACAGTATATACAGCTATGGAAAAATTGAGATCTTCTTTAAAGTAGGGATCCACATTTTTCCATTCTACACACACACACACACACACACACACACAGAGAGAGAGAGAGAGAGAGAGAGGGAGAGAGAGAAGCTCATCATTTTGGACCAGCAACCCAAGTACTTGCACTGATCTCCTGCCAGAATGTAATAATTTATATTGGCAAGACATTGGATTTGTAACTTTGGTGAAATGTTTATCAAGTCATATTTCTTTATAAACACCATATGAATAAACTAGTAATGTATTTACGGTTTGTAAAGGAAAAGTAATACATTTACGTTTTTTAGGGAACTAGCCAGCTACCCCTTAGCAAAGAGTAGTATAATTTAAGTTTATTTTAAGTATACTTGAAAAATATTTTATTCTATTAGTATTGATGTATTTAGACTTTTCTTTATACTATTTAGTATAAACCGAGTATACTTCAATATACTATTCTGAAATACATAAAACATAGTATATAATAAGTAAACCTCAAGTATACTGTGCTACTTTTAGTATAAAATTAGTCTACTTGTAGTACACGTGAATAAACTACTTTTTGCTAAGGGACTGCTTGTTTCACTTAGAAACATTAAACAGTTGGGAAACACACAAAATGGTTCCCTGGGTTCAACCTATGTGCTGATCGAACTGCTTGACGGCTGTTGAGTCACACTCTCTGTAAGAAAAGTTGTCGCTAGGGCTGTCGACGTATAAAGTGAATGGCTTTCTGTGTGCATGCCCCTTCAAGACCTTTAAACTTATCATGGTGTGCTTAACAGTTATTTTCAGTTTCCGAGATATTTTGCTGGTTATTCTGAGCTTGAAGAGGTTAACATCCATCTCTGTCTTTCACAATGAAACCAACAGTTTCAGACTATTGGTTTTCCCATAATGATGGATGACAAGAGGATTTTTTCCATTTGTGGGACATACACATTATATATATATATATATATATATATATATATATATACACACACACACACACACACACACAACCGTTCAAAAGTTTGCAGTTACTTACAAATTCCCTTGCTTTTGAAAGAAAAACCCTTCTTTAATAATAAAAAAAGATACAAACGTAAAATTGACCATAAACATAGTCTACACTGTTAATGTTGTAAAGTCACTGTTAACTGTAAATGACTATTATTGTTGGAAAAGGCTGGATTTTTGATGGAATATCTACATGGGTGCACTGAGATCCATTTTCAGCATCATGCTCGTAGTCTGATGGTACACTGTGTTAGCTAATGCATTGTCATAAAAGCCTAGAGAGTTCTGGTAACCTGTGAGGTTGGGATGCTGTTGCTCCTTCACTCTTCATACTCACCCAGGTCCAGTGGCAGTGGAATAGCTGATTGCCCAATGTTACAGGGTGCCCTCCTGTCTGCATTCCTTCTGGTTTCTCTCTTTTTACTTATGCTGCCATAGTCATGCCAGAGTCTCTGCTTGCACCCAGCACTAATAAACTCATACCATTACAATGTTATGAGCATACCCAACAACCCTCCGTGTTTTTGCTGAGGTATACATGCTACTTCTTGGACACCGGTGATCCTGATCCCCCTGATCCTTTTGCTTTCTGAGTCCTGTGGTCTGTCCTGGTGTGCAGATGCTGGCTGAAGTTCTCATCTTGGAAGCCCCTTGCTCCTGCTGATAAAGATGGGTTCCCTCTTGAGTCTGGTTCCTCTTAAGGTGTCCACTGAGTTTTTCCTTGCGTCAATGTCAATTGTAAAAAGCGCTATAGAAATAAAATATAACTGAACTGAAAACTATTGAGCAGATTAAAGAAGCAATACAACTGACCTTTTTAGGTTACTTGTTTGACTTTAGAGTTCAGAAAAAAAAACTCAAAAGGCCAGCTTTCTTCTAAAATTTAACAGTCTATATTTCTGTTCTGAGAAATTAAGGGTCTACTCACATGTAAGCCACAAAGTGCACTTTTTTGGGTTGTTTTCTATTTCATCTGGCTAAAAATATCATTGAGGATCCGCGATACTGCACTGGCTGTTTCATGTATTTTATCAAATCTGCCCTTAAAATGTATATAAAACAAATCCAAGTGCATTCTTTCTTAATTACTTTTTCTTTTTTTTTCTCTGTATATTTTACATGTACCCTCCATTTGATTGCCTCGAGTTCAGTGGGTCTAGTTGAATTAGTTGTGTATTCCAGCATGAGCTGCTCAGCTTTCGCTTATAGGACAGCCACTATTTCAGCTTACCACTATTGGTTTGAAGCTGAAGTGCCGATGTCACACGAAATGTGTGAAATAGTGGAGTGCGGAGCTGCACATAAAAACTTTCAACCGTCACTGCCTACTGTAATGAAATTTTCTTATATGGTTTGTATTTTATGGTTTCACCCAAATGAGGATGGATTGATTCCCTGCTGAGCCTGGTTCCTCTCAAGGCTTGCTCATTAGGGATGTGTAGGGGGTTGTAGAGAAAAACTTTAAGATTCCTCCCTAATTTCATTTTACTATGTAAAGCTGCTTTGTGACTTGACTACTGTGTAAAGAAGCTTGAGCAGTAAGTACACTGACACCTGAACCACCATTTATATTTATAAATAATATTAGCTATATTTTTATAATACATGTGTGAGATGACACAAGGCACATTGTGTGTAGGAAATATGCAGATTTTTTTTATTTTTTAAAATGAAAGTGTAAATGAGGCACACAGGACTCTCGCTGGCCACCTCTTTATAAAAGGGGCAGATTCGCGTGACCTATGCATCATTTTGTGGGTTTTGTCTTTGTAAAAAAAAAAAAAAAAAAAAAAGGGGCAGATTCATGAGGTGTCATAATTTCATGGGTTTTTCTTCATCAAAACGGCCGGGTTCACGTGAGGTGCAAAAAACAGTTGATTGAGCCATTCAAAAACAAGCAAAAAGGACCGAACTGCTTCTGAAGCCTTTCGCTCATATTCGAGCCACTCTGAATTCGCACCAATTTTTGAGCCGGTCCAAAACTTTTTCCAAGACTGCGATAACAGACCATTTTCCTCGATTTCAACCAACTACCTCTGACAATATATCAAATTACCCTTGAACTAAAATTCGCATGTACCTTCGGCCGTGATCGCTTACATGTGGGCCAACCTTAAGATTACTCCATACGAGAAACTGCCAAGAAACTCAAGATCTCATACAATGTGTCTATTACTCCCTTTACTGAACAGCACAAACTGGCTCTAAGCTGGACAGAAAGAAGAGTTTAAGGCCCTGCTGCACAACTAAGCAAGAGGACAAATACATCAGCGTCTATAATATGAGAAAAGGATGCCTGACAGGTCCTCAATTGGGAGCTTCATTAAATGAAACCCACAAAACAAGACTTAGCTTTAGCAGCAGTGAAGAGGCAATTTCTGGAGTTGCAAAGAAAAAGTCATATCCAAGACTGGTCAGTAAAGGTAAAGATTAAGCTGGGCAACTGAACCCCGACATTGAAGAGCGGTATAATTTGGGGGGGGTTGAGTGCTATAGATGGATGCATCCAAGATTAAGATGTTTATATCACAAAGAACATTTGTAAGGCACAGAATAAAGGAAAAGATGCTGAAGGAGTGGTTGATGTCTGTCAAATATGGCGGGGGAAATGTGATGGTCTGGGGTGGCTTGGTGGTGGTAACGTGGGAGAGTTGTACAGGGTAAAAGAGATCTTGAACAAGGAAGGCCATTACTGCTTTTTGTCATGCCACACAACACCCTGTGGACAGTGCTTGATTGGAGCCACTTTCTCGTAAAGGACAATGACCCAAATATTTTTTTTAAACTCACAAAAAATAAACAAACAAATAAATAAACAAACAGAAACCTTAATACTATAGAGGTGCCAATATTTTTACCATTTACGTTTTTAAGAGAAAATTATAAACAAATATCCTTTAAGTATTCTATATCAAACAAATATTCTAATGAATATTTGTTTATTTCTAATGAAGACACATTTTGCTCAAATTAAAATCAGCAATTAGACATGGAGGTTATGTTTCATGATTGGTTTGTGAATTTGCTAACAGGATTATTTAGAAAATGGTGTGTGGATTTTCATGAAATTTCTAACACAGGTGAAGTTTTAAGAAAGAAGACTTCATTAGATTTTGGGGATGACCAAAAAAATGTTGAGGATTCTTTTACAGTGTTAGATAGGACGTTTTTGTTTTTTTTACACTTTGGTTCATATGGGGGATTGCCTCGTTAGGCAGAGGCTTATGGTCTTAAGAGCTCTTTTTCTTCAATTAGTTTTAGTATAAGTGTCTATTAACCCCAGAACTACCAGGCATAGTTCCCAAACTCACAGCTCTGAACCAGTGGCAGCAACTCCATTCCCAATAAGACATTTTCTAAAAAGAGCATTTTAATAAAACAAAATGCTTATTTACATTTTACAGTAACAGTCCATGGATTGGCACGATGTACGTACCATAAGAAAATGCAGACACATATACAAAGTCGAGTCAGTCAGTGACCAACAAGAGGTCCAAGAACCTCAAAGTAGCTAAAAGGCAGCTTCATAGTTATCTGTACAGCTTGTATGAACAGACTGTATGCGGTTTGTCCATTTGGATGATAAAATAAAACAATGTCTTAAGAATATTGCTCATTACTTAATGGTTACAGGTTAACGTGCCTTGCTGTATCAAAACAGTGGATAGTTTCTTCAGAAGAGCAAAAAAGATAAGATAGATAATGTGGGGTTTGACAGTAGTGCAGACACTGGGAATAACCACCAAATAATGACAATAGAAAGAACTAAAAAGGGGGTGAAAATTAAATAATACAGTGGAGACTATTCACATGATCATATAATAAAATTAAATGTCATTAAATAATATCAATCATAAGTCACAAACCAATATAATTACTATATTGAAGCCAAACATTTTTAGCATGTGGCTTATTGGCAGATGGAAAACAAACCCTTGGACCTGAGACTTCTCTGAGAATTAAATCTTATGGAACAATTTTAATGCTGTTACTGGCTGAGAAAACAAACATAGCTACTTTTTCACCAGGCTGTTCCGCTTGCTGAAGGTGCTAAAAAAACATGGATGTTGCAACATATACATGTTGCGAAGCACATGTGGTCATGTCAAGTACAAGGCAGATTTTAATTGCTTTGGGAAACACTCAGCCAGAAGCCCTCTACTGACAGAAATAACAACCTTCACAATAAAGCTATAAAACTCATCTGACTTTGACAGTTCATTTTAACTTCAATTACAGTTTGCACGTAATTTCATCATACCCACAAAAAAAAAAGTCCTACATGTTTAGTAAAACCCAGTGGCGCAAGACACACTTAACCTGGTCAATCAACCACACTGCTTCACAGTGATGCTTGCCTCTCACTTAGAGCCACAGGAATGACTCAGTTTCTATAGCCATGGGTGCCACGCTGGGTCCATGCGACACAAATTGTCCAGACTGTTAGCAGCTGCTACCAGTGTGTTGACTTTACTCTCTCCACCCTCAAACTGAGCCAGACTGTGCAGGCGAGTCATGATGGCTGTCACAGCCTTCTGGACCAGTGACACCAGCTGCTGGCTGTCCATGTTCTCCGGTTGTCCAGCAGGGGACAGAGGCATTGACGTGTCCTCTTGGGTCTTCTTGTGCCAGGCAATAATCTCGTCCCTCAGTACTGCTTTCAGAATGCCGTCCACCTGAAGGAATGTAGATATGAAGCTGACTGAAGCAAAAGTTTGTCTTAAAGGCAGTACTTGGGTGTTATATACACTGTAAGCAAGCTCTAGGGACTGAGTGCTACCTTGAAGTTGGGCTGCGCGAAGCAGCGGGCGACAGCAATCATGGAGGCTGTGAGTGATCCAGACACACCAATGGTGGTCAAAAACTCTGAGATGTTGGGTGTCAGGCGGAAGGGAACAGGCCGGTTGGCATCCAGATCCCCAGTGGCATCATTGATGTCAAAACGGAAGTAAGAAACATTGAGCTTTCCTGTGTCCTGTTAAATAAGAATAGCGTAAAAATACAGCAGCAGTAGTGCAAGGAAATAGCCATTGCTTAAAACTTTCTCTTTTTTCAGAGCTAGAGGGAAGTACAAGCAGCATGAAACTGAAGGTACTGGTCTGCATCATAGTAGAGACTTTTGTCAGTACCAATAAAGCCTTTTTTTATTGGTGGGATAGATCATGGGGTTGATACCTATGCAAACAACTGCACATACAAGACATGGTGTATAGAAGGACTAAGCCAATAATTATATACATGTTCACATTCGAGTGAAACAATTCAGAAAGTTTATTAAAAGATAAAAAGGGTGCAGATTTTTCTGCCTTACATTCTTCATTTACAATGTTGGTAAATTAGTATTACAGGTTCCCATAATGCAAACGTATCTAATGCACTGCAATAGCAGTTGACAGCTAACAAAAATGTTTCAGACAACTGAAGTAGAGGAAAGTGTGTAGAAAAGGGTCTCTCCATAGGCTGACGTCAAGCACAATCAATAAGCAAAGCTCTCCAGATGGTATTAGACCCAAGACATGTGAATGCCTGGCTCTGTAATCTCACTGTAAGTTCTGAAGAGAGGAGCATGCAGGGAGAAGACTTAGTATCACTTAACTTCCAGATTTTCTGCTTGGCACCAAAAACAGCAGATAAGGATCAGACGATGAAGCATCTGTTTAACAATCATTTCTTTTAAAGACTTTTAAAAGCGCTCTGTGTGGCCAGATCAACTACCTGCCCCATTGCGGTACGGATACAGGGCCAAATCTTCTCCACTGAGCCTTTTTAAATCGAATCAAGGCTGACAGCTAGAGAGAAACCAGATAATCAGACCATCTGAAACAGTCTTCACATGTTAAGAGCAAGCAATACATGCTGTAATTGGAGTGTGTTAGTGATTTGTCCGAAAGTTCACATATCATGTGAGACCATAGCCTTATTGGAGTTTCATATCTCACATAGATCACTGGTACATCATTAATTACAGTTTTAAAAGTCTAATAAAAAGCAAGTTGTTCATTTAGATTTAGATTTAGATTTAACAGTGTTGCTGAGTAATCTGTAAACCTCTCCTTGATCAGAGATGCTTTGTGGGTTGTAACCGTGCAGCCGAGCAGTCGTTACCTGAGCAATCTGCAGCATCTCAGGGTTGAGGCGGTTGAGGTGCAGCATGAACTCAGCCAAGCCGATTAGAGCCAGCTGGATAGTGAACATCTTGCGGAAGGTCCAGTAGTCTGTGGCATTTGGGAAGGTGTGCAACGCCCATTCCTTCAGCATGCTGCGAGGAACCATGTTGCCCTGAACTTCCTTCAGAATGTCCCGCAACACCTGCAGAGGCACACAAGGAGGAGTTATGTTGTGTTTAATTAAAAATCTCCAACCAGAAAAAGAAAACTAAAAAAAAAAAAAAAAAAAAAACCTTTTATTTGGAATTTCTAGTCGGAAATTTAAAAATCTCCTCAACCCCCAGTTCAATTTAAGCTACACTGGGTTCTGTGAAAGTCTCTATAAAAATTTAAGCTATTAGATGACATTACATTTACATTTACAGCATTTGGCAGACGCTCTTATCCAAAGCGACTTACAATTATCATTTTTACGTACAGCTGAGCAATTGAGGATTAAGGGCCTTGCTCAAGGGCCCAACAGTGGTGATAGTGGGGATTGAACCACTGACCTTCGGATCAGTAACCCATCGCCTTAACCACTAAGCCACCACTGCCACATAAGATGACTTATCCCCAATCTGTACCTTGAGCACATGGTTGGAATTGTAAAATGCAAATAAAAAAAAATAATATGAAAATAAGCCATTATATGACAAAAATAAACATCAAAAAAGAAAGATGTTAAATTCTAACAAAAATAAATTAGTGGTACAATCTTAATTTAGTTCTCTATAAACTAAGATATTTGTGGTGGTACTTTATTCTTTTTATAAATAAATAAAAAACTATTTCATGTGTGTGTATATATATGTATATCTATCTCTCCCTCTACATTAAAAAATATATATAAAATACATACATATATAGACACAGAGACAGCTGTAGTTTTTACTTTAAGATTACACACCACCACTTTTTTCTAAAAGGGCTCCTAATAAGAATTAAAAAACTTACTTCTATATAATTTTTTGGTGAAAATGTAATGAACAGTGCTGAAGGCAAGGACAACCAAAAAAACCAAATCATTCCAAAAGTTAAAGCAAAGAAATAAATAAAAAAAAAAATACAGCATACTTATACAACTTAACAAAAAGATAAATCAGAAATCAAGAACTATTCAAGTATTTATTTCATGTAATTTTGTAACAAATTGATGAGAATAAATGAACAGACAACAATATAGAGTTATAAAAATAACAGTTTTTCTTTTCTTTTTTTGGGAGGGGAGAGGGGGAGAGAGAGAGAGAGAGAGAGAGAGAGACCATATGGTCTGAAGTATGAAGAAAAAAACCCCCAAAAAACCCCCAACCAACCTATTTGTGACACTTTTCAGTTTTTCTGAAAAAAATAAAAATAAAAAAAATAAAAAAACACACACACACACACACACACACACACACACACACACATATATATATATAT
>JAOUQZ010000051.1:16626802-16642109 GCA_028564935.1 Neosilurus hyrtlii
GGAAGGAATACTTCGAGGACCTCCTCAATCCCATCAACATGCCCTCTGAGGAAGAGGAAGAGCCTGGGGGTTCAGAGAGGGGTCTGCCCATCACTGGGGCTGAGGTCACCGAGGTAGTTTAAAAGCTTCTCAGTGGCCGGGCTCCGGGGGTGGATGAGATCCGCCATGAATACCTCAAGGCTCTTGGTGTGGTAGGACTGTCTTGGATGACACGTCTCTACAACATCGCGTGGTTATCGGGGGGCCATACCTCTGAATTGGCAAACCGGGGTGGTAGTTCCCCTTTTTAAGAAAGGGGACGGGAGGGTGTGTTCCAACTATCGTGGAATCACACTCCTTAGCTGATCCAGGAAAGTCTATTCAGGAGTACTGGAGAGATGGATCTGGCCGATAGTTGAACCTTGGATTCAGGAGGAACAATGTGCTTTTCGTCCCGGCCGCAGCACTCTTGACCAGCTCTACACACTCTGCAGGATCCTGGCATGGCTCTCAGTCGAAAAAGGGTGGAATGCCCCCTCTGGGTCTGGAATGAGGTCTTGCCCCAAGTGGAGGAGTTCAAGTATAGGAGTTTTGTTCACGAGTGAGGGAAGGATGGAGCGGGAGATTGACAAGCAGATCGGTGCAGCCTCTGCTGTAAAGCGGAGCTTGTACCGGTCCGTCATGGTAAAGAGGGAGCTGAGCCAGAAAGCAAAGCTCTCAATTTACGTTCCTACCCTCACCTATGGTCATGAGCTTTGGGTAGTGACCGAAAGAACAAAATCACGAATACAATTGGCTGAAATGAGTTTCCTTCCAGGGTGGCAGGTCTCTCCCTTAGAGATAAGGTGAGAAGTTCTTTCATCCAGGAGGAACTCTGAGTAGAACCGCTGCTCCTTCGTGTTGAGAGGATCCAGTTGAGATGGCTCGGGCATCTGATTAGAATGCCTCCCTAATGTGGTGTTTCGGGCATGTCCAACCCGGGAAGAGACCCTGGGGTCGACCCAGAACACGCTGGAGGGACTACGTCTTTTGGCTGTTTTGGGAACGCCTTGGCATCCCCCCGGAAGAACTGGAGGAAGTGGCTGGGGAGAGGGACGTCTGGACCTCACTGCTTAGGCTGCTGCCCCCGCGACCCGACCCCGGAACAAGCGGAAGATGATATAAACTATACACGTACATCTGACTCAAAACATTAAGTAAAATACACCAAGTCACAAACACCTACAAGTATACTTAAGTTTTTAATTGAAATGATGAATTATCATTTACATTTTTTAAAAACGCTGAATATTAATATAAAACTAAAATCACATCAATACATTTTCAGCTCTTAATTATTTTAATTACATTATAAATTGCGATTACGCTAACAGTAAATTTACCTTAATTACTGTAATTACAACAAACTAATTCCTAATATTGCCCCTAAGCAAGTAATGATGATAAAATTATCCAAACCGGGTTTCTTCTCTATTTATATAATCGGAACCAAATTCCACCTTTATCACCCATATCAAAACGCCAGTCAGGAATTTTCTAAGCAAGTGTCAAATAATTTTATCAAGATAACTAATAAATTTTTAACTGTATTACTTCATTAAAACTGTAGATCCAGCGTATGTTTAAATTTAAACTTTAGTATTTCTATACAAGTAATATGTATTCCTATAGGTTTTTGTGATTAGGTTGCTTTGACCTACCTTTGTGCAAGAAATGGGTCAAAGTTTTCTTTGAAAGTGTGAAAATTTTGTAAAAAAAAATGAATAAAAACAAGTGCAGGTTGACAGTAGGCATGTATACTATTTGCCGGCACTCGACTTGTAAGGTCCCAACGTGGCGACTGGCAAGCTTTGCAGCAATTCACTCGCTGCACAGTCTACCTTATAAATGGTCTGTGGGAGAAAACACCAGCGGTACACAGCATTTCTTTTGTTTAAGCAATTTAAAACATAAGTAATGTCACCTTTTAAAGGAAACAAGTGCTCCATAAAGTATTAAAATGCAACTTTATGATAGGGTTAATTCAACTAAGGTAGGCATGGTGTGACCCATGTACAGTGTTCTTGTTTTTGTTACAGTAACTGACCTCCAATAGAGCTAGAAACAGGGACTTAGCAGCTGGTCCTAGATAGAAAAACTAAAGGGACCACAGGCAAACAGAAAACATGTATTATTTATGCTTTGTGCCCTTTAGGAAAGTTTTTTGTTTGGATTAGGGCAATAAATACCTCCCCATATCACCACAGATGAATTGCTAATGTTGCCATATCTCTTGAAATAAAACTTCAGAACACAAAGTGATTAAAAAAAAAAATAATGGGGAGAAGATCAAATCAAATTCAGTGTATTGCATAAAAACTAAATGAAGAAAAAAAAAAAATGGGTGTGGTACAGGAGCGTGAGTCATTTTACCAGGAGCGTGAGTCATTTTACCAGGAGTGGGCTAGGACAGGAATTTATTTTATACTCTGGCCCAGGATTGTAATGGGACAAGATATTTTTCTGTGGGAGTGGGACGGGATAGGACAGGAATGAAAATCCACTCCCGTGTCACCCTCTATTTGGGACACAGCCTGAGTGTGTGTTGCAGTTCTAAATGCAAAATTTCTCAGCCGTTTTTAATCGCTTTGACGCACACTAAAAGGCTAAACTCAGCAACTCATTTAAATTAGAGTTACATAGATTTTTCTTGTATCATGTAATGGGAGAAAGAAAGAGCTGTTGGCTCACTGCTTCATATTTACAGCACTGTACTAACGGCACTTGTGGCATTGTGCCTGGTGTCAACAAAACACAGAAATATAGAAGTCAACGCTGTACGAATCACATTTATTGATTTAATTATGGATCTGCTAACAATGTTGAGCCCAACTGATGTCACCATCAGTCCTGCATTTTAAATTTGCAGGTTGCTTAATGGCTGTGAATATGAAGCCTGAACCTTGTGTTACATTTATGTTCTTGGTAGCACAGCTGTGTAAAATCAATCGGAAATGCATGTCCTTTGCTTTGGGAAGATGAACTGGTAATCTTGTCTCCAGGCGTGTGCTTCAACCATGTGTTTTCAATTCTTTTAATAACTCCGCCTTATGGAAACTCAGGTTTATGTTTGATTTTCTCAGTGAACTTCTGCCTTGCTCCACTTTGAACTCGACGACGCTCTGCATTCTTGCGAGGATGACCAAAGGTGGCACGATTGAGCTTGGAAATATCTTCGTCAATTTGAATGTGAAGATGATGTCACACGTCTGCATTTTTTTTATTTGGCAAGTCGATGGAAGGTCACATGTGGGACTGCTCGCTTTACCGACAGAGAACTTTTTTACAGAATTTACATAGATCTGAAAATAGTTCCAGTGGAAAGGGGAAAAAACCTTTATAGGGTGTGTGTGTACTCTCTGTGATGGAGAAGCAGAAGTGCTGTATAGAGTGTACTGTGTGTTTAGTGTGCGTATAGTGTATACAACTTATTCTCTTCCTTAACTCGGAGGGATTATAGTGTAGTGTAGTGTCTGCACTCACTTTCTGCGTTAAGGAATCGGATGGCCAGCAGCTCTGGTTTTGGCTCTTCATCTGCAAAGTCAGCATGTGTGTTCCACACCCAGGCCCGATCGCTGCCTGCATTCGGCTTCAGCTCCATCAGTGGCACAACTGCACACACACAATTAATTCTACACTAACTATGCTGTGTGTGTAACAAAGCAGCTGAGTGATGTAATTAAAAGAGAAGACAGCACTTGTTAGGAGTTAATTTCATTCAAATCTCTCAATTTCTTTGTGTGCAAAATCTGAGGCTGTTAGCTTCTGTTTCAATGATTTTCATGGGCAGTTATTTGAAACCTGAGTCTCAGAATGATGTCCATTTATAGGATTTTGATACACTCATGCCATTTACTGACATATTTGTGATGGATGATTTACAGATGTGTGCAGTGGAAGCTACATATGCACCACTCTCCTATGTTAACTTGGGTATTGAAATCACCAATACCCAAGATTCAGTTTTTAAACCAGCACCCATGAAATTGTTAAAACACCAGCTATCAGTCTAAGATTTTGCACAGACAGATTTAAATATAGAGTTTGATTGTGATTGACTTTAAAAAAGAAGCCAGCACTTGTTGAAACAATGAAATAAGCTCCGCCCCTGCAGTATAGGGTCTGGAGTAAGTGCTGTATACTCACTGTGGTGATTGGCGCAGATTTTTAGTGTACGATCTCTCCTCATCAGGAGGCGGATGGAACCTTTCTCTTTGTGGCGCAGCAGCTTTACGTCCCCCGTGCCACGCTCCTTCCACTCCGGCGGGTCGTTCTCACTCGCAAAGCGATACAGCTTTGCCCTCCTACACACACACACACACACCGGAGACACTTTCATAAATGTACATGGCGGAGAGAGTTACTTGTCTGAACTAAATCCTCCGTGTTAGACGAACACCTCAATGACACTACATGTAAAGAGCTGCATGTTCGTCATATAAAATCCTCGTTCAATAATAAATTGTCAGATTTAAACCTTTGGATACACAAGGCTTTGTGGGCACAACCATTTACCAACAACCCAGTCACTGTGCTGTAACCCAGGGTACTAACCCAGCAGTGTGTTTCATGTGTTATGTAGTAAATGCAGGGTCCGAAATGTTCAGAATCTTTTGTAGAGCAACTGCTCCAGGTTCTGGTGTTAAAATGCTTCAGAACAAGCAGGATTTTTCAGTTGGGTAAATTCATCCTGCTTGTCTGTCTAAACTCAAAATAATAGAAATATTGAGGCGTTGCCTAAAAGCGGAGCTCAAAAAACTTCTGCATTTATTTCCAGTAAACAAACAGCCATAATACAGCTTACTGTCTTATCAATGGTACTTGAAAACTTATTTCTCAAGAAGAACCACTATTGACTAAATAACATTTCCTCAAAGTGAAAATGCACGGCTGTGGCAGCGCATGCGCTGGGTTAGCTGTGTGGGCACGAACGCGCAGTCACAACAACAAAATCGAGCTCATGGCTTTAGGGCGCCGGAGCACCGCTTTGTTATAATCAAATTCAGCACAAACATACACAGAGCAGAGTGTAAAATAAATAAGAGGAGAAAACTTAAATCTCCAACAGCTTCGAGTTTAATCAGTGTCAGTACAGACTGTGTTACTGTCACCAGATTACACAGACAGACATGTTAACTGTTTACTGACACACATTAAAATGAGTCTAATTGAGCGTTTAGGAGAAAGAATATAACTAGAGATTATTCACTGCTTCCTGAGTGGACTGGCAGATCAGGTAAATAGGAGACGTGCCGGCGCATGAAAGACCATTTCAGCATGCAGGATCGGGTTCGACACCCACTGCACGTTCGAACATTTCATAATACGTTAATATAGAACAAGCATAGCAAGTTTAAAAGCCCCAGCTTCAGCACGCAGCAAGTAAACGTCCAGAAACTTAAGTGTGACAGACAGACGGAACCCATTACTATAACTTCCGAGAGGTGGGAGCTAATAATTAGAATTAGATTTATAGCAGAGCAACATTGATGATGAAAAAATGTCTAACCAGCAAGTTGCTTTTGGAACATCATGAAAAATCTACAGTGTACGTCGGTCCCTCCAGCGTACGTGCCGCAACATAATCCTAACCGTCAAGGACCTATAATATAAACCGTGCCTCCAGCGTACATGTACACATGGGAACCCTGCCTTAGTCCCTGAAACTTTTATATCTCAAAATACGATGATGTTTCTGGGGGAGAATAACATCGAGAACGAGGCGTATAATACTCAGCTGTGAAGTGATGTCGTCGTTAACGACGTGAAATAAATAAAGGACTAATGATACTTGTGTTATTGAAATGCTCTCGAAAGCTACGGTTTGTAAATTAGCGGACTTTGCGTATCGAGACTAAGATTGCGTGTTTGATTCCCTCGTATTTATTCCCCTTTACAAACAAGTTATTATAAAATGAATGAATCTTGACATATGTAGGATATGTGTATGGGGTTTGAGATTTCTCACTAAAAACTTGAGAGAAATCATAGCTCCACTTTCAGGCAGTGCGGAAATCTGAGTCTCGATGACTCTTTAGAAGGTAAATGTGGGCAGAAGCAGTGATAAAGGTGAGAGTAGATCACAAAACGGCATATTTTGCTATGCGACACGGGACATTTAGGACCTTTAAATGTATACGTGTATATAGTGTGTGTATATAACTGTAGACTAGAGGAGGGAAGCTGCAAGAATTATTCATCATTCCTGCGTGGCACATGACTGGCTTTGGGGCGTTCCCACCAGTCGTATCAGAAGCTTCCTCGCATACTAGGCGTCTATTCCCAGCAACATTTATCATAACTCCAAACTTCTCTTAAAGGTCGAGTCTTACATAAAATATTTAGTCATGTTTTTGTTGCTAATAGTTCATGGTGACTAAATAAATCAAACCTTTCAGGCCCAACATTTATCACAGCTGTGTGTACTGTGACATTTGAGTTTAATTTTGTGTTTCCCGGCTCCTTAATGCCCACAGCTGACTCAACAAGGTCAAGTTAGGTCACATGGTATGAGACACGTCACACACTGGACTCGCGCGGAAGTGTAAACATGTCCAGTATGAGTGAAAACGGTCCACACTTGTGAAAAATATGCTAATGCTGCTCGCTCAAAAAAACTGGATTTATTTCTTTATCTACGTGCTTTCTTGTTCTAATGATTACAAGCAGAGCAGGTAAGATTTAACACATTTAAGCGTACTTATATCCTACATAAGACTCGACCTTTAATATTCATTCTTACTTCACGTTAGCAATCGTATGAAATTTTAAACATCTCGTCCAAATCACTGTCCACTTCCTTCTTCTTCCTGCCACTGGGTGCATTTATATGCTCATTCCTACCCTTTACCATTTGTCCTCAAGAAACCATGCCATAGAACCTTCAACGCTTTCAGCATTTTTACAGAGAGTGAAATGAAATCCATCTTGTTTACAAAAGACTTCTAATTAAGGGCTTGTGCCCACCAGATGTTTTATGCACGGGCAGCGCCTAACTTCAATACATTTCTGATGAATCTCATTGACAACCACATTCTGTGCCCTCGTTCTAAAACCCCCCGTCAGTTCACAGCTTCACTTCCCGCAGCACTCACACCTCTTTCATTTGAAGCATTGAAACAGCACTGATCATCAATGTCCCTTTTCCCTCACCAACCAATCATAATAAAGAAATAGTACTTTATTAACACTACTAACAGCGGCAGAGATCGGCTACAGATCTTTGAAGCTTATCGTGATCTGTAAATAATAATCACGAATGTGGAAGGCTGTTGCATAACTCTCAGCATTTCAGAAGATAACGTGATGTCGGCTGTATTTATCAGTTTCAGGCTGTGTTTTTATTTGCGGCTGCAGAAGAACCCAGCGATCAGCGAGTGAGAGAAAAGACCGTCTGCTTGAAGATCAGACACTGCATGAAAAGTTAGGAATAAAGCATTTAAAGGGGCAGCCGTGGCCTAAAGTGAGAGAAGCGGCTTTGGGACCGAAAGGTTGCTGGTTTGATTCCTGTACCAGCAGGAAAAACAGGTGGTGGTGGGGGAGTGAGCTGCACCTTCCCTTCCTCCAGCTTTATGCCTCAAGAGCCCATGAGAAAGGCACCTAACCCCCAACTGCTCTCCGGGCGCCACAGTGTATAGCATCCTACTGCTCCAAGTGTGTGTGTGTTCACTTTGGATGGGTTAAATGCAGAGCCAAAATTTCCCTTCACACAGGACATCAAAAAAGGCTGATAGCCATGATTTCGATTTTGTTGTCACCTTCATGCTAACACAGGCAATCCAGTAAATGAGAAAAACGGTGGGGAAATCATGTGCACGCCAACGCCGTCAGCACTCAGTGCACTTGCACTTCGCGGTTTTTCTTCTTGAGGACACACAACTTTTGGAATACCACCGACAGCAAGTTATATCATGGCTGTTTCATTATTGGAAATAAACATTTTCACATCTCTGCTTTAAGGCAGCACCTAAATATTTAAATGATGCAATACAACTAACAAAAAAAAGCTTATTATATAGAAGTTTGCCAATTATTTTAACAAGGATTGCTTCCCTTTAAGTTTCATTTTAACACAAACTGCAGTCAACCATTCATGATAACTGGACAACAAACCAGGGCCCTTTTATCTTTATTTTACCCACAATCCCCTACTCACATTTTGAACAGCTCCTCCTCATCCTCCTCCAGAGTTTTTACCTCTCGCTCGGGCAGTGACACGATTGGCTCAAAGTGTGGATCGTGATTCGAATCCTCTACATTATCTGTGGTGGTCTCGTGCTCACCTTGCGTATCCTTGAGAGAGGCGAAGAGAAACATCGTCATTTTAATGCATTACTAACACAGAGTGCTTTGTACACACACACACACTGCAGATCTGTATCTGCGCATTCATCAGAGCTGATGCAGGATTAAAGGACTTAGAGGGGATTTGGAGTCTTACTCGGTGTTGTGCTTTTCTTTTGTCTAATCACAGAGCCATGAACTGTGAACACACTCCAGCACAGAGATCCGGTTTTATATCCACCTTAGTGCAGTGGAGCTTTATTATATCACGGAAATTCTTTCCCTACCATCTCACACTTCGTCTAATCATAGTTTAAACTCAAGACACTACAGCTACACACACCACGTCACAATCGACTTTCATCCACATTATCCTACATGCTAAGCTCCGCCCATTTTTCAAATCCTCACACCTCTGGAAATTTTGTTCTGATGCATCAGTGAGTGGGGCAGTGGTGGCAGGGTGCCGGATCACTGATCCGAAGGTTGGGGGGTTCAAGCCCCTCTATCACTGGGTTGTCACTGCTGTCCCCCAGTGCAGCTAACTGGGTTATCAAATGCCAGGCATGTCTCTCCCTGTCTGTGGTGAGACGTGTGTAAAAGAACCATCACTGATTTTCATAAAGAGAAGCCTGTCTTGCAGTAAGTGTGTTTCTGCCCTGAGGTGGCCTGGCGAGCTGTCCAGGGTGTACTCTGTTCTTGCCCAGAGTCGGCTGAGATGGGCTCCCACGACCCTAATTAGGATTAAGTGCTTCAGAAAGTGAATGAATGCACCAGTTTACACCAGGCTTCATCACTAATACAAATAAAATTTTACAACGTGCAGCACGACGGCGTAGCGGTTAGCACGACCGCGTCACAGCAAGAGTGTCATGGGTTCAAGTCCTGGGCTTGACGAGGCCGTTTCTGTTTGCACGTTCTCCCCGTGCTTGTATGGGTTTTCTCTAGGTACGCCAGTTTCCTCCCACAGTTCAGACACGCATATTCGACTTCCTGGCTGGTTCAAGTTGCCCCTAGGGGTGAGTGTGAATTATCCTGTGTGTGAGTGCGCCCCGCCTTCACCTAGAGCTGGCTGAGATCGGCTCCAGCCTACGTGACCCTAATAGGATTAAACTGTTATGGCGAACGAATGAAAAATTCACACCAAATCAGCCGTGCTTGTTCCTCTTCTGCGCTGATTACTTGTGATGTAGTGAATCATGATATTGAAATGCCATCACCAGACCTTCCTGCTCCATCATATATTATATATATATATATATATATATATATATATATATATATATATATAAAAATTCTCAATTATATTGAATCTTTCACATAAGCTGTTATAAATTTAAAATGTTCAATGCCTTATGCCGCTGATGTGACCAAGCCCAACCGGAGCATCATTTTTCTAAATATCTGTCAGAAATTCTGAATATATACACACACATATACAAATACATACACATAAATAAATATATATGTGTGTGTGTGTGTGTGTGTGTGTGTGTGTGTGTAACTATGTGCTATGAATTCTAAAAAGGGTGGGAAAATTGCCACTTGTTTCATATTGTAAACGCATTCAATATTCTAAACCAAAAACCCATAAGGTGCTAAAAGGCTAAGCAGTCTTGTTCTAATCATTACATGAAGGAAAACATTTGTGTCTATCATGCATCAATCACATATCCTCACTCAACCTGAACACAGCCATCAATCTCTCCTGGGACACCGTTGGTGGTGGGGGCCTACCTCCTCATGCCAGTTCTCTCGGAACCACACCATCTGGTCCACAATGCCCTCCAGAGATGAGAGCAGTGTGGGGTGCAGCTCTCGCTGCATGTGCATGATGCGACTGCAGCGCCACATTGGTGCCGTGGCGCGGATGGGGCCTGGATCAGATGCAGAGTGGCTTTGAGCTCCCATCGAGCTCGGCTGCTGCTGTCCAGAGTCTAAGTAGACGTGCACAAGCAAGCACAGAATCACTAATAACATACACATGCAATCTACTGTAAACGTTCATGATGCAGTAATAGTACATTTTAAAGGTGATCTAAAGCAGTGTAAACTGAAAGTCTCAAACAGTTATTATGGACGCAGGAACCAAATGACTATTTTTGCTCGAAGACTTGCTGTTAATGCAGCATCACATGTTCAGAGTAGAAAGCAGAATGTATACACTGATAACGTCATATTGTTATCTAAATTTCAAGAACCAGAAGGAGCAACTAAAAGTCTAACTCACCGCTCTTGTAGCGCTCCCGCTGCTCGATCTTCAGTGTCAGATACAGAGTTCGGATGGGAAAGTACACGGCTTGAGGGTAGACACGTCCCACCTGAAAGACACAGGTGCAGATTACACTTAAGATGGTCCCTGCAGGGCTGGTGCTGGCGTAGCACGTCGTTGACATGTCTTCAAACTGCTGTGCGATAGCATGGGATTTTGAAAATGAAACCGCAGCGAGGAAAAGCAATAAAAATGGACAAACATCAAGGGCAGATTAAAACCATGGCTCACTATGACATTTTGTAAAAGCTCGTCATGTCTGGACAGGCCCTCTCCCTTAGAGATCCGCAGTGCCCTTGAACAGCCTCAAAGAGTGCTCGGAGAGCAAAGCCTATTCATCAAAACTCTACTCAGCCATTTACACTAAAGCAGCTAAGAACAATATCTGTGTGTAATCAGAGCTCAAGGTCATGAAACAATTTTACTTCACACCTTGATGATCATCAGCATTTTCCACTTGCTCGCGGAGAAACCGTATTCCCAGCTCTAAATACAGGCGTAAAAAAGTCCCACCAGATCTCACACACTGTCTTTGTGCTGCTTCAGAGCACCTTCAGGGAATCTCAGCCTATATAGCATCTATACTTGGCAGAAAATATGATGGTGTATGAACACTGCATTAATGTTGGCTGGTCTGTTATAGTGAGACTGTTGCTAACAGGAGGAGCGCTTCTCCTCCAGCAGCCCCTCTAGTCCTCATGTCTTTCCTGGACCAGCAGCCATTAGAGTGGACACCAGATCCGCAACAAAGCACATCGCAGGGTGAGTGCTAGCTAGGTGTAAAAAGACACCTCAGCGCCTGGAAAGACTTTTATATGAAAATAACCAATAAGTACACACAAGATCTGCCTTTAAGAGCTTGGTAAGTAGTGCATTAAAAATTAAAAAGGAAGAAGGAGAAAAGAACACCCCAATAAACGGAGACAGTGCTTGTTATGTTATAAAAATGTGCATGCGCTATAGAAGTGTGCAGCAAGGTGTTGAGTTCCCTTTGCTTCTCTTTCATCTGTGAATACTTCATAGCTCACCTTCATCAATTTTTCAGCAAACGTTTTAAAAACGTCCCACCAACTGAAGTAAAGCTAAATAATTCAGCACCTGAGATTAAGGTGCACTGTTCACTGAAAACTTCACTTCACAATGCAGAGAGAGCTTCTGTGTTCACACTTCAATCAGCACCAGGCAGTGACAGCTCTTTAAGATCAAACTCAAAACGTCCTTCAGTGCCAGGAATGCTGCATGGCTGCATGAGCCCCGACAACTCTGTTAATTGACACCGCAGTACACGAACATCTCCATTTCACTTGGTGATTATTGGTTTAAGTGGCTTTAATCTCACAGCAAAGCATCTTGAATGCTGACGAGCATTTGGGGAGAAACTGGAGGATTAAGAAGCACTGCGCTTGTATATCCACACAAGGATGAAGAGAGGCCAAGCTGCATTCTAAACATCTAAAGAGAAAGGAGAGATCACTAGGATAACTAGCTCAGCTGCAGTCCGAAGGGCCCCTGGAGCCGCTGTGTGCTCTTTGAAGTGGAGGTGCTTTTAAAAGACTCACAAATAAAACTCCATCAAGCAAGGGAAATGAGGCCTTTGTTCCAGCAGGTTTGATATTAACTCAATAATGCAACAGATAAATAATTAAAGATGTGCAGGGAAAGCACTAAAATACAGTGGATAAACTACATTTACAGGATGCCAGGAAGAAAAGGGACAGATTTAATTAGTGTACTAATGTGCAAGTTCATGAGGTAGACAATACTACTGAGTCTTATCATCTAGGACTGAGACAACACAGCAATACCCATCTCTTGTTCAGTTTTATTGAACATGACAAGTGATCATCCCAAGCTCTTACCTGTGTCTGCCAACAAACAATACAAATGCACCTTGGGCCACATCAGCTCTGTAATAAAGAGCAGAATAATGGAAGTACACACCTGGCTGATGAGGTTGAGAAGAGGCTTGCCTTCAGAGCCCACCAGGCAGGTGAGGAGTTGAGGGATCCATGCGAGCCATTGGATTGGTGGTACTCCAATACAATATTTATCCACAGCATCTGCCAGGGTGTTCTTATCATCAAAACTCAGCAGCCACAAAACCTGGAAAAAACACAAACAAAAAAACTTTGGCATCACCTTATATGCATAAAATCCTGAAATCTTAACACAAGCACCTGAAGAAATCCTAAGTGAAGAACCAGCTGTCTGTCTAATGAAATCCATTAACATATCCACACATCTCAATGAATCAAACTCATCTACACAACACTAGTCTGATCTTGTCCATATCATGATCCAAATGAGCAATTCTCACTCGTGTGAATTTAACATCCACTCAGCCGTACAAAACAGGATTAATGATTTGTGAAATCGTATCATCATTGGCTTCACACTTCGCTTGCTTGTTAGACGCTTCAGGATGTGGCGGCTAGGAGGGTAAGGGCAGGTGAGGCTCAATCCCTGGAGGCGCTGATGGAGACATTAACCCTACGATGGGCCACCGAGGCCACACAGCTTGTGGGTAATTACTGATAATCACTGGCCATCTATTCTCATTTATCATCTCTAAACTGCTCCAGAGGCTGTGGAGCACACAATTGGATGGAAGAACTCCCTACACAATCAAATGCCCTCCCGGAGTGTCAGCCTACCGGAAAAATAAATACCCACAAGCAACTGGAGCGAGAGTGCACTCGAGAGCACCGCGCCAAGTGTGCAATATTCACACAAAAGCAAACATCAGCTCTAATAATGTAATTGCACACATTATCCATGGCCTGTATCAGACTGTTGCCTCTAATGCTACTGGATTAATTTCATAAAAGGCTGCTTTTGTTTACAAAAATTAGGAATGATTTGAAGTCAGAAGACCTGATAGGGCAGATGTATCTTGGGTTCTTTGAGTTTCACTAAATGTCCATGACGGAATTTGAGTGGAGAAATCTGATGTAAAATTCCTATGCAGTAACTCCAGTATAAATATGCATTTGTACTTGATTTGATGACCGTTCCCCTTTCAGCCAACACTAAACTGTTCAATAAGGTACCAGAAGACACCCTAACATAACCGAGGAATTGAAAAGATTGTACATGACAGCAAAACGTTAAAGAAAGTCACAAAAACACCAAAAATACACTCAATCACACGTCAGTGCCACCATACTTGCAGTGTTAAAAAGAGAAAAGCATCTAACCCTCATAGCTACTGGAGAGTGATGGAAAATGCTGCTTATATAAAGGGGAATGTAGCCTTTCTCCTCCTGACCTGCTGCTAGCAGATCACACAGTGTTTATTGATCAACTGAAGCATCTCTGCAGTGGAAGGAAGGAGGGGAGTCATGCTGCACAGAGCTACTTAGATTGGACTGACAGGGGTGGAATTAAGCTCTTAACCTCTAATATGGAGGTGGGGGATCCAGCCAGGGCCTGCAGGGGTGGCAGTAATTGTGAAAGGGTTTCTTAGAGCACAGCTCCAAGTACCTAAATTGAGAATGAGCATTTATCCATGTAACAGAAGGCTAACCGTAACAGGCAATCAGAGAACCTCCTTATGATTCTGTTTAGGAGAACATTAGCTAACTAGAAGATGCCTTTAATGGACTCATCACCTACAACTCTGAGTTTGGTCAGTCTAGCTAAAGAAAACAAAGGCTGCTGTAATTCAGGAGATCTTACCTTGGCTAGGTACTTGCGTGATTTGCTCTCGTTCTGATGGCGGCATGCATGGAGATAGCATGTGATTGCTGACACGCCTAGGTGTAACTGACGGTCTTTCACAAAGATGTTCTCCAGGTAATCTCCCCACATGGCCCAAGCCTTCACTAGCACATCATGCATCTGCACAGCTGCTGAGAAAGCTTTATTGGCTTCTTCAGATCTACAGACGCAGAGATATAAGGGAGGAGAAAAGAAGAGGAATAAATCAATTCCTTTATGAGCTGATTGATAAAGATCAAAAGACATTCCAGTGAGCCTACTTTGATGGACATCTTTGCATATACAATGTAATTCCTCATATAGAAGTAGTAAAGAATCAATAGAAATGGATAAATGACTTTTTTAAAAAAAAAATAAAAACATAGTGGCACATTCGAATGCATATATATTGCAAAAGAAAAAAATGCAAGGTTTGCAAAAATAAATGTAATATTACATGAACATGCTGCTCTATAAAATAAACATGATTTCAGAGTATTAGGAAACTAGGTAAATCCTGGCAAGGCAACTTGCATCTCACTAATATTAGCTGACAGAGTCCAATATTTTCTTTCATCAGCTACTCGGCAGCACCGCGAGCCTTTCCTTAGTGATTATGCTTTCCTCAAGCTGGTTATGGAGCTGCTTTTAGAACAGACAAGCAGTCAAGCTCATAAAAATGATTTTATAAGGGACTAAAACAGTTGAGAGGGAACTTAGCAGCGTGGCTTAAAGCCTCAGCCATTACCATCATCCCACGCACACATCTCCAAGTATGGACCAATGTGAAATGTTTCCCAGGGCAACCACTTATAAGAAGAAAGTATAATGAGCATGTGGCATGCAACAGGATTGAGCCTGATTGCGATGGGAACCAGGGGAGCCCACAACCACTGAAGCATTCAATTCATTTTGGACAGTCACCATGTACACACACACACAGAGAGAGAGAGAGAGAGAGACAGAGAGAGGGGAGAGAGAGAGAGAGAGAGAGAGGAGAGAGAGAGAGAGAGAGAGAGAGAGAGAGAGAGAGAG
>JAOUQZ010000051.1:16651172-16673502 GCA_028564935.1 Neosilurus hyrtlii
TGCCGAAAAAGGTAGGTTTTAGCCGTCGTTTGAAGATACCCAGTGACTCAGCTGTCCGAACATCCAGAGGAAGTTCAATCCACCACCTTGAAGCCAAAACAGAGAATAGTTTAGATGCATTTCTCCCTTGACCCTTGGTAGAAGGAGGGACCTGTCGAGCAGTGTTAAAGGATCTGAGAGAACACAGTGCTGTGCGGGGTGTGATAAGTGCTTTGAGGTAGGAGGGTGCGGGTCCATTTTTGGCTTTGTTGGCAAGCATTAATGTTTTGAATTTAATACGAGCAGCTACAGGAAGCCAATGGAGAGATCGTAGCAGGGGAGTGGAGTGGGAAAATTTTGGAAAATTGAAAACAAGTCGTGCAGCTGCATTCTACTATTCAACAATGCTATTACAGACCTTACTTGCTAGTTAGATAGACTAGCTATGTTCAGACTGTCATCCTAAGTCTGATTTTTGGTTTACGAAGGTTGTTGTATCATCATAGAATACAAAAGTGAAAAACCACATGAAATCTGATTTTTGCAAATCTAATCCAAACCACATTTGAAGGTTGTTTCGACTCAATCAGACAATCAGATTTATACAGGTGCGCCTCAGCCTGAACATGCAGAAAGCTCAAACAGGATTTTAAAGAGAATTGCTTCGCTTGCAGTGCGACAACGACTTAGAATCCAGTGCGATGGAAGAAACGAATTGAGAGCACAAAACGACTTTAAGTAGAACATTCTATGGATTCTGCACTGTAATAGTGGTGGTGACAGCTGTTTAAGATAAAACAGAATAAAGAATACATCTCTGATGCTTTCTAGTGAACCCAGTTCACACTTTACATTTTGGATTATTTATGTAAGTTCTTGGCACATGTTTAACTACATTAGTACAGCAACCTGTTTGGATTAGAGAATGTCAGCATGGACACAGAACAGATTTGATCACTTGCAACATATCATGAGGCAGCCGTGGCTTAATGGTTAGAGAAGCGGATTTGTTTTCCCGGACCAGCAGGAAAAATGTGGCTGCCCACTGCTCCGGTGTGTGCTCACTGTTTACATTGCGCTCATTCTGGATGGGTTAAATGCGCTGCAATATGAACACACAGCCTCAATGCACAGAACTTTCAGTACATTTTCAGCTGAAGTTCACCTATAAAGAATTACATGTTGTGCCAGTTTAGTTAGTAAATTAATCAGAATTTTGTGAAAATGAAATAAACTGAACATTATGAATTTATTCGGAATGCTTTCCTACATAAACTAACACTGAATTTAAATTGCCACTAATACCTTGGTTCAATAAAAACTTGCGTTTGATGGCTAAATTAAAACCTTAATATATTTAAGCATTATTGACATGCTAAAGTAAAATGTACTGTGTAAAAATTTTACCACCAGCCCCAAGACACATTAACTCTTAAATTCTGTACTCATTATTACTGGGTGATGGCTTATTTTTTTGTTATACTGGTAATTATTGGCTGCAATAATTTGCAATAAACTGTGTTTTGTTGCATATAAAACATCTTACTGCAAAAGAATAAAACAATTTGCAACATGCATAACAGAAACAATTTCATATCATGATGTGACACACTGACTGACCAAATCAGCATTACATCACAGCATTGAAGAATGTACTTCCTGGGCAGTAAACCAATGGCACTGCATTGATATAAGGATGATGTTCGTCCTTCGCTGGCGAAGACGACCATGACTTCTATCCCTGGTTGGTGTGGGTGCGAAGATGGCTGTACAGTCCAATCCTCGCTCTGGACTGTTTATTGCAATGTGGACGCAGGATCGCAGGAGGTGGGCCAGGCTCATTACAGTGTTATTCAAGATATTTCTTCAAGACACTGATTATTTTTAAATGTCAAACAAAACTGTTAACCATATTCATTTTTGCATGCAATATGTTGGCAGGGGTGGAGTGCCTTACCACTGGGCATCACAGTATGTTCACCCTGATCAACAATTTGATGAATATCCCTACAGCAGCATTTGTCATATTGTCTACGCTTTAACTGAAACCTGTAACATTCCAACTTCCTGATAGGAAATGCTCCTGCAGCACACTGCACCCTGGCACAGCGCAAACAAATCTCTTCCCAGCCAGATGTTTGCGCACTTATTCAAGCGTGCATTCGTAAATATTAGATGCATAGCAAATAAAGAGAGAAGGCACAGAAGTGGGCTGACAGTGCCGGACATTTTAATTAGGTGTCACCTTAGAACAGAAACCTCAGTGGATTCATTCTCAGTCTCCTTGAACAAGAGCAAGAGTATTTATAATGTGTCAAGTGGCATCATGTCCTTTTTCCTGCTGACTTTAAAAGACAGGGCCATAAATTAACTGCACAGCAGAGAGGCTACGTTTCTGAAATGTGAACAGCTTCCTGTTTACCACTCACCCCTTAAGTGTTCTCCTGCTATCAACATTGATCCTTTAATAATGATTATGGCTGTATAATTCTGGCGTAATTCCCCACGCTTTAGTCAATCAAGGAGACGAGTAGAAGATGATAGACAGCTAAGGGCCTGGGGTGCCATGGGGCAGCCATGGCCTAATGATTAGAGAACTGAGTTTGGGACAAAAAGGTTACTGATTTGATTCCAAACTGGAAGAACAAAAGTGTGGCGGGTGAACAGCGCCTCCCCTTTCTCCTGAAGCTCCCCTAAGTAAGGCATCCAAAATGCTCTCCGGGCACCGCAGTGTGGTTGCCCACTGTTTAGAGTGTGTGCTCTCACTGTTTACGTGTGTGTGCTCACTTTGGATGGGTTAAATTCAGAGCCAAATTTCCCTTGCTGGATTAATACAGTACATCAAATCACCTGCACTAGTGCCTCCTTCATGGCAGCCCAGTTGGAAACTCTCCATGCACACTCCAGCACCAGGTATGGGTTGGTGTGACCTTTCGACTGGCCGTATTCAGTCAACGCCTCCCACTGGTTCAGTTCCTTAGAGCAGCTGGAGCGAAGGAGAAACAAGCAGAGCCCGTGGTTAAAACCTTTTCTGAACACATGCCTCACAGCAAAGTAAGTCAACGTATGCCAAATTCCATAAATTGACTTTTGGATGGATTACAAAATCCAGCGTGGCTTTAGGAGAGGAGCCTGTCATCTTGGGCCAAGTTCTGAGGGAATGTTTGGCTATGCAGCAAACAGCTAAGACAGGTCGCTTTCAAAGACTTGAAAAAGGGCCACGGAACCTACCGGATCCAGTGATCCTCCCAAAGCTGGTACTCGGGGAAGATGGCAGGAGACGTGTTGGTCCTCTCATGCTCTTTACGGGCTTTCTCCATTGCTCTCTCATAACTCTCTTGTGCCTGGTGGGAAGAAAACACTGATTACTGTTTACGGATTCAGAAAAAAATTCTGAAGGTTTAAGGTCAGGGCACACTGTTCATCTACCTGCTCAAAGAAGCCATGCTGCTCATAGGCTATGGCTGTGGTCGTCTCGGGGAACTTGCATCGCTTCTGCCACAGCCCCGCCCACATGTCCTCTTCCTGCAGCAGGGAGTACAGCTCTGCCAGTGAGTCCAGGATCTCCTAAGGGACACAAACATGCTTAGAGGCTATGAAGCGATACTGAACCATAATAAGCAGATATTTAGGGATGTGAACAATTTATTTGTTGTTTGTATACATTTTTAGATCAAAACTTAGAATGATTCAGGATTAAAATAAACACATGGGTTGATGTGTGTAGTTATGAGATATGATCAGGTTTGGTTAGGTTTTGTTCAGTGATCAGCTAGGTGGAGGAAAAAAAGAACTTTCATTAAAATGAGTAAGATGCAAGCAGTTCACACGCAGATGAACTTATACCGGCACGTATGAGCTGTTTCACCTTTACTGTAGCTGGGCAGAATTGTAACCTACCACACGTTATTAAAAGAACAAGACAAAAGTTTTAATATAAAGTCCAGAGTCTACCTGCTGAGGGGGTGTGATGCTCTCCTGCTCGTAGAACTCGGTGCTCTGCTTTGGTTTGATGTGAAGGCTTAAACCTTTCTCAAACGCCTGCTGTTCCAGCATGAGGGTGGAACGGAGCCACAGATTGTGTGTCTTGCCTAGGTATTTGAGTACACAGGGCCTGATGGGGATGGGAGGAACACACTGTGACATGGCCTCCACAAAGCAGTTGAGTGCACTGGGCTGACAGTCTCTCTGAGCCTGGTGACTGCCACTGCACAGGAATGGGCCCAACTCCCCAGACAGGGCCTGCAATGGAGCCACAGGGTACAAAGGCCCTTTAAGTATTCATAGGACATGGTTTTAAAAAAGGTATATCAAATGGCTTTATAAGTGCAATCTTTTTTATTCTCTTTGGTAATACATACCTGGAAATATTTTTCAATGAATATTTATCATTAAAAATGCCAAGTGGAATAAAAATGTAAATGATGATTAGATGACAGATCTTGCATAATGCACCCTAATTCATTTCTTTCTTGCCACTTAGCCAAAACAAAGCCATAAAAGTACTCAGTTTCAATAGTTTTGAAATGCAGTTTAAAGATTCATTTCACCCATTATCACAAATCAAAGCTATTTAATTAGAATCTTAACGCTTAAGACATCTGGCCCATTAAATTCCTCAGATTTGCATAAATGCATGAATTTCTTCCTCATTACCATGGCCTGCAAGTGTAACTGCTACTGAAGAGGGCAAAAAGTCAAGAGTGCCTGTTTCCCAGGAGTCTACTGATGAGACTTGTGTGAGGAACGGCACATGACCTCTGACACTATAAGGGCATTTAGCTTGCAGAACAAGTAGTGTTGCGATCTGCATCATGTGCTGAAGCACTTCAATGAGTTCTAAGGTCAAATGAAGAATTTAACACTGGGTTATTTTTAGTAGAACTAAGAGATAAAAGACTTTTTAATGTGAGGTTGTAGCCCAGAATCCAGGTACAGGAGAGGGCAGTGGGACTCACATGCTGCTGACGATCTGACAGGATCTTCCAGAGACGAGGGAAAAGCTGTACCCATGTCTTTTCAGCCAATGGTGTGGAGATGTGACAGAGCTGTACAAGAGCATTCAGAAGCGCTCCCGTCTGAGAACCACACACACACACACACACACTCTTTTAGCCAAGTTATACACATCAAGAATTAACACTACACGCAAAACTGCAGCTCATATTTTAAGAGGTGGTGGAATCTGCTATGGAACCAAAAATTTTCAAATTTACTTGCAAAGTGATTTCATTGGGCTTCATTATCAAATGCATGCTAAAATATCCTCAGAGCTACATGACTGGTCAGATAACTAAAAAGAATTATTATTATTAAAAATATTAAGTAATAAATAAATATTATTAGTATAAATAAACAAATAACAGCTCAACCTTGAGTCTTTATGATGCGGTAAAACATCAAAAAGCACTTATTATTCCACCTGTAAATATTTGGAGTGCTTTTTTATGGATGAAAAAGTGTCACTGTGTGTTCTGCACAGACTAGCCTGAGTCACGCATACCTGAGTAGCATATGTTAAGGTGGCCACTCACCTTGACCTCTCGAAGGGAATCCAGGAACTTGTCATGGCGGTTGGTGAGCATGTGCAGCTGGTTGCCGGCGTCGCGCTCTGCCTGCTCCTTGGTCTTCGGCAGGCTGGTCTGATCCCCGGGTGCCAGCTCAATGTCTATCTCGACATCCTAGACAGGAGGACAAGGCGAGTATTTTAATGAGGCAACTTTAAATAAGTGACTTTAGAAATTTCAGTTGTCATATATAAGATATAACTTTGGGATCAGGATATGCATACCGATAAGTAGGGATCAAAAGAATACTGGAAAATGCTACACCAACCTCCTCTTTGGTCTCACTGTTCTCCCGCTCACGTGGCTCCTGTTTGATGTGAGTAGCCATGGCAAAGGCAGCACGATCGTGGCTGTCAGCCAGGTTGATGACATTAGTGATGGAGGGCAGCATGGAACCCTGGCAGCTGGTGCCTATGATGGTGCCCTTCTCACACACGGCCAACAGCAGCTGAGGAACACAGTAGAGGTCTTGGTCACTTGAGTTTGGAGCCAGCCTCCATTATAAGTTGCCCCCTCCTGGGGGTGGCAAGCAATCAATCCCCGTTTAGGTCTGCATCCAGGCCGCGCTTATTGATGTCTGTACAACATAGGGTTGACTTCTGATCTGCTGCACACAACTGCAACTGTCGCATATTTCTACGCTGACAGAGGCCTAGAGGGCACGAATGCCAGAGCATAGTTCCGCTCCAGCACAGCAAGATGAATCAGTACACACCACTAGGGTGTGTAGGGCGACATTAATAATTCACCAGCAAGCAGCCACATTGATTGTAGCTGAGATGAGGGATTTTTTTAAACATATGAGCTACAGCCCACAACGCTACTCTCAAAGTCACAGATGTGAGATTGATGACAATCACTTAACACTTTCAAAACCTTTTGCAGAAGATTAAACTAGACTAAATATGAGAAAGAGATTGCTTGGTGCTGTGCTGGTTCATGCAGTGTATTCCCAGCTGTTGTAAACACTCACAGAAAAGCCAACAATGCACTTTGTCTACGTTTGCGGTAAAGTAGTCGTCACCCACCCTGTCCCTGGAGGTCTACCTCTCTAGAGACTTGAGGTCAAAGCATAATTATGCCAAATGACCATCCAATCATTGCCTGAAAAAGCTCTTGTTCACCTTTCCCTATACTAAGAAGTGATTGGCGTCTTCTGTACTCCCAAACTCACCTGATTAACCTGACCCAGATTTTACTGGCTGAAATGGAGGCTATGTGATGATATGTGGAGTCCTGGCGAAACTTATGACCAGAATTCAGAAGCACTGCTTTAAATAAATACGTTTCAGTTTAAGTCCTTGCTGTGTACCTCAATGCACTGTTTGATCCAGAAGTGACTGCCCATGGCCTCCCAGTTCTGGGAGCAACAGATGTAAAGCAGCCTCTCGTAGACGCGCCGTTTCATGGAGGCATCAAACACCTCAAAGAACTTCGCTCTGATTAGTGGCTGAGCGCAGCGTAGCCCCGACAAGAATGCTGGCTCCAGTTTCGATGTGATGTCACTTCCTGACAAGCTCTCGTCCCTAAAGAACGGCGAACAGAAAAGGTCTCAGAGTTCATGCGTTTCAAAAACTTTCATTTAAAATCTGACATTAAAACAGAGGCACAGAACAAGAGTAAGAGTGAGAGAGGGGTAGGGATAGCACACAAACACAGACACTGGTCCAAGCATCAATGTTAACCTAGGGTTGGCACCAGGACCTATCATGCCAGCTGGATCTTAAACACCAAGGCCTGATCAAGCCCTTCAGCCATCCAAACTTAACCCACAAATCAGCTGTGGCCTTGTTGCCATGGCAATAGATGGACAGGGCAGTGCAGCCACACAACCGATGATTAATTGGTGCAATTACCTGTAGACGTAATTAACGAGGTCCAGAAATTGGGCATTTAATTCAAGGTCATCAGGAAACCGCTTCTCAATGTAGGTCATCATTTTCACCAGAAGAATGGACTTCTCTCGGAGATTAGGCATCTGGGCCAAAAGAAAGAGATGAATGAGAAGGACAGGGGTACAGAGTGGGGAAAAAGGAAAGAAATAAAAAAAAAACAGGGAAGATGAGCAACTGTACATTTATCTCAAATCTATCAGGAGCACCTACGCTCAGCTTTCTCTCAGTGTTGCTTCTGTTGCCTCAGGTTAACTGAGAAAACACCTGGGTTCAGTCATCCAGCCAGGGCACAGTGGCCACTGAATAAAGCTATGGGCGCGTTACTGAAGTACTGAATACATGTCCATTTAGGCATGGCATCACAGCATCACATGCTTGTGTCTCAAATTATTTTATCTAATAATCAGTGTAACCCATATTTCCTATTTCTCAAATGAATTTTGGTTTGAAAACATCTACCTGGTTGGACGCCATAGGAGAACTGTTCTTCACCCACTCCTCTACAATCTTCACCACAGCACGAAGAACCTTTGGGTCAGGCGATTTTTCAATCAGGGAGGTGAGAATAACTTGAATGAAGTTCTTCCTCATCTCCATGTTCATTACAGACAACCTGGTCTTCACCAGGTCCAGACTCAGCATGACCAGCTCACTTGTGACTGAAATACAAAACACACATGAATAAAGTCAACCTGAGGTTAAAGTAGCAATGGTTTAACTGTAATACTAGAGCGGATTTGGCAAAAGGAAGCTTTTTCATGTTGTGACATGGCCATCATTTGCAAAAGGGTTCATTTCAAATTCAAATTTCCCCCTCAGCTTGACAAAATCATCCAGACCTATAAAATCATCCTGAACTGTCAAAAGATGAAAAGAGATCCCTTTACATCTCACCACCAGAATAGAAGGACTTTATTTTAGCATAGAGAAAGTTTGAATCAGAATGCGTTTTCTGGCTGATTTGTGAGTGGTTAAGTGCGAGTGCTGATCAGCTGGAGCAGTGGGGAGATGGGGATTGTGCTAGTGGCAGATTGCTGATTTGAAGCTCTGTATGGGCTCATGCTGTGTGCACAGGGTTTTGGCACAACTGCCTTGGTGATGCTGTAGAGTGACGATGAATGATGGCTAAAAGTGTGCATGTGTGTCCACAAAGCCTATCTGTGTATTATGAGGAAGTGTACATTATCCATGTCTAGGCTAGCATTTTGGAAAGGTATGAGCTGCAAGGTCAGACTGGAGTTGCTAAGCAATTGGACAAGGTGAGGAATTTTCTAGCAGCTGTTCCTCAGTTCAGAGAAAATTAATGGTCCCACCAAACAAAGGTTATACTGGTCCTTCTGCAACACCCAGTGGTCAAATGCAGACACCACAGGACACACTCACTTATCCATGGTAAAAACTTACTTGACTCGAGCACAGTCAATTACTCGTACATATAGATGATTCTACCTCAAACCAACAAATCATGGTATTTACACTTACCAAATAGATGTGATTTCCTAACCTAACCAAACCTCATAAAACTGAAGTATAATACAGCCAGCTGTAGAGCAATGGAAAGAATGGTTTCTCTGCAATATACAAAGTCTTGGCTTCAGAACAAGGCAGCAATGAAGGGGAACAATCACAGGAATAAGGACAGTCGTATGCGTGCATGACAGGAGCAGGAACAAGCACCTGCAGGTGGCATGTTGACAGAAAGAGGCCAACATTCAGTGCATTTCAGTTTAATTTGGCCTTGCTTCGTTTAATTGCTCATCATATCACCTTAATGCAGCAGCTCCGAGACAGCAGCTAATAAAAATTTATTCAGCATCCTGCAGGTGATCTGGAGTCCTTTAACAGCTAATGAGAATGATTTGGCAGGTGAGGATTTGGGTGGCTTACCTGCACCAGTCTCTGTTGCTCCAGGGTTAGTTTGTGGACTCAGGTGCTCCCGTACCATCTTCTGAAGTGAGCGCATGAAGACAGAGATGAGGCGGTCGATGTAACTGGCGTTGTAGCTGCAAGCTGATTTTAGGATCATCAGAGTTCCTGCAAGTGGAAGATGAAGGAAGCGAGATGAGGAGTTAAAGATGAATGTTCATGAGTAGGGGTTGTCTGACTACCTTCCAAGCATTTTTCCAATTATTGTACTTGGCAATTGAACTAGTTTCCTTGCTTACAAAGGTGGTTTTATTATGCATGTACATACCTGACACAACCACCATGAAAAAAACCTACACTTCCACAGCATTATTGGCTTACATGGAATGTGGAAGACACATCGAGTAAAACCAACCATAACTCCTGTCATCTGTCTCTATGTCTCACCCACTGTGCTATTTATCTTGGAGAAATTAGGCCTGCGTGATAAGATCAATATCTCATACCCTCATTTTGGTCCTTTCACATCCAGATAACACACAATGCAATATAGCCCATTTTCAAATGATGGAAAATAATCCTATAAATAGTGGCACAAGAAGCAAGACTGAGCATACACATCTTCATATCACACAGCCCTATTAGAAATGAGGAACACATGGCAAAACA
The DNA here is from genome assembly GCA_028564935.1 of Neosilurus hyrtlii. Taxonomy (NCBI): domain Eukaryota; kingdom Metazoa; phylum Chordata; class Actinopteri; order Siluriformes; family Plotosidae; genus Neosilurus; species Neosilurus hyrtlii. Next base: position 16,661,149 of record JAOUQZ010000051.1, read on the forward strand.
CACGCCTGATTATCTGGAGATTGTAGGTTTAGATCTCAAACGATCCCACAGCATTATACAGCCAGGAGCCTTCGACAGCATACTGGCCACACCATCATGAAGGGAGTGACGGCATAAACTCTCAATCACTCACACTTACACTCAATGCAATTACCATGAAAAAGCACAACGATTTAAGATACAGATTTAAAAATGTTATATACATTTAAAGCTGTGAATAATACTTGATAATGAAAAAGCATCAAACCATCGAGTTGCTGTTGGAACGTCAAGATATTTTCTGTAATTTTCCTTATGTATTTGTACTCGCCAAGACAAATGAATACTACAATACAACACAAACTAACTACTATCTTCCCATAGATGAACGTGCCCAAGTCTGGTTCCAATAGGTGGTTCTCTTCATGAGATATGAATTTATTTCCTTAATAAAACCTATAGCAAACATCCATCCTTCCGTTATACGTGTACACATGGGAATCCCGTGTTATTCTCTGAAAAATTTCTCTCGAAAAAGAAAAAATATAAGAAATATTTTCTGGGAGAGAGTAATATAGAGAACAAGAGGCGTACAATACTCAGGCCACCTGATGTGACGTTATCGTTAGTAATGTGAAATCAATAAATAACTAATTATTATTCTTGTGTTTTTGAAGTGTTCTCTAAACCTACACTTTCTAAATGGTGTCCTTTACATGTCGAGAATAAGATTGTGAAATAAAATTTGCTTATACTTTCAGACAGGATCGCTTACATATGAATCAGTTTTAACTGTCAAGAGCTACAAGCTTTTCAAGTCTTATTTTAAACCCTGAATTTATGGCATATGATTATCGGCCACAAATGACAATTTTTGGGGTCTCTGATTACTTATGTTCACAATCAGCTCAGGGAAAGGCTCATGGTTAGACCTTCCTCATAAGTAAAGGGTCCCTCTACTGCACCAGTGCTTGGCCATTTAGTGGGGATGCTAACTACTTTGAAAGCAGCTTCTGTCTCCCACTCACTGAATTACAAGGTCATTTAAAAAAAATCTGACTGAGATAGCAGCTGAGGTGGGGGGCAGAGAGGATGAGTAATGTTTTTTTTTGGGGCTGGGACTCTGGGGAGAGGAGACAAATGTAAAAAGTCACCCTGGGCGAGACACATACATCATATCAGTGGTGCATGTGCAACTGTATTCCTCCAGTAGGGTGGAACGAGGAGGTATTTATTGACCAGCAGTGCCATTTCGGGCCAGGATCAAATACCACTAACAATAGGATGTAATCCAATAGTGTTTTATCACTTATTGTGTGTTTGTGGAAATTAAACAACGTCCTGTTTTATGGAAACTGAGAAATTGAGTTTCAAAGGCACTTCCTGTGACAGGATGCAACATTCTTGCAAAAATCGATGACACTGTAAAATAAATATGCAAAACCTTTTGATTACTGACACTTTTACATTAAAGTGGTTGCGAGAGAAGCATCTTACCAAACAGCTGAGTGGGGTTGGCACTGGTGGCCTTTTCATAATTATTCAGACCCTCATAAATTACTTTCCCTACTGCTGCGTACAAGCCATCCAATTCCTCATATTTAGACGCCACTGAAGAAGTACCTGGGAACAAAGAACAGCAAATATTAGAAAAAATAAAGTTAAAAGGGAGACTTATTCAATAAAAGATCCAGAAGATATACTTTAAAAAGTCCATATGGAATGAGATCTGTTGACTGTGAAGGCCACAGCACATGATTTACATTATCTACTATTCCCTTCAAATCACTCACTTCCTGTTGATAGGGACACTGTCAGAAATGTTACATCATACAGTAATGGTGCTTCAGTTAGAAGAACTTTGTAACCTGTGAACCAAATGATGTGAGCAAAATATCATCAAAAGCAAACTTTCTTGCAATTTGCCACCCACTGCTTCGACAAAACAACGCAGGCTTGCAATCTTCAGTACACTCAAGCTTTTGCTAAAGGGTCTGGTACTCATGGCACTGAAAAGACTTTTGTGTACAGTGAGGCTCAACATGCCTTGGCAACATAGTTAAACCCAGGGCTATCTGTATCCTTCCAAGTGTGTGTATTTCTCATATTCATCTCCAGCCATAAAAGCAGGAGCTTCTCTGGATAAGATGGAGTCTTGAGGGATACAAGCGGTGAAAGAGACAAAAAATAAATCAATAAACTTATATAACTACTTGTATAACTAAACACTAATTGCAGCACATGCCTTCCCTAGTGTTAAAACTATTCCAGCTAAACTCATTAAGCAGGATATCTATGAGAAATAAGTGTTAATTGGCTTTTTTTAACTTTAATTTCAATTCAACAATTTTTATGGTTAGGTTTCCATTTTTAAGCATGAAAATGATCTACCACGGTGCTGAAGTGGACTTCATGACAGCATCTTTTAACATATTTTTACTTCTGAATAAAGTGCTTTTTTTACATTTAAAACATTGTGACATATTTCTTTCAACAAATTTTAGGAAGTTTAGTTTTTAAATTTTTAATTATTTTATAAAATCAGTGTGAGTGTCCATCAGCTTTTTCAATTCAAACATCATCCACCTGGGGTACTACCTATTAAACCACAGGTAAAGAACCAATAACAGTGCACTGTTCCAGTGTAGTACACACTAAGTTAATATAACCTTTATATGGTACTTTGTACACTGGAAAAATTCTTAATAATAAATACAGTTGGTCCATATCCAGAGGCTTGACTTAAACTATAACATACTGGGCTCAGTGGGGAAGATGCTCATGAGTCTGGAGAGCAGAGAGTGAACAGCTCGGAGGACTTTAGTGTTGCCGCAGGTCATGCATGCAGCAATGCCTCGCTGAAGAGGCTTGAAGTGGGTCAGAATGGTTGGAGACTGCAGCACAGTCAGCAGGAAGCTCAGGATCTCCAATCCTGTGCAGATGTTTGAGAAGTTGGCCTGGTTGGGCTGCTCCTATACAAAACAGAAAGAAGCACATACAGCTTTAAAGTGTGATATCTCCACCAGAATACAAAACCTCATTCATTGTTCCTCACAAAAAAGGGGGGCACCAGTTTCACAGGTTGAAAGCACATCAAGCTGCAAATGGGACTGATTCATGAAAAAGAGGCCAGCGTGAGGCTCAGATGCATCTCCAAGGGACACAGCAATAGATATGCAGTAAGCTGTCCAACCCAGATACATGTGCCTTTATCAACAACCAGCTAACACAATAAAATGATAGAAATCAGATCTGTGATACACAGTTCTAATTTATGAGAATAATAGTGCTGGGCAGGTAATCTACTCCCTTACCAGACCCAGTGTAACCCATAACCATGAGAGTCTTTTTCAGATAAATAATGAAGGGCTGTCTTCCATGGGACAATGCCAAGACATACTGATAACCTTGTTAAGATCTGTCTGTATAAGGGCAAAATAAAGAGCAGTAGGAATTAATGCAAGAAAAAAAGATTAAAGACACTTAAAACAAGTTCAGGTGGCTTGGAAGAATAATAGTCTATAATAATATTAATAATCTGCATCACTTTGCAGTTTTGATAATCATCACTAAATACACCTGCTAACAGAAGGGTTTTCTTTATTGTATTTGTGCTATAAGAATAATACCGATGTTAATACTATAAAATAACAAATCTGGAAGAATATGAGATAAGCAGAGCATGAGGTGGAGGCTTCTCTTAAATTCGAGAGGGAAAAAAATAAAAAAAAATAAAACTATTTTCATGAACTAGTAACTATAGTACTAATAGTAACTATTTACTAGTTTCATGAAGAAAATACTTATAAATAAAATGATGCATGGGCATTAACCTCACTGTTTACATTGTTTCTTAGAAACAAAATAACCATAAACCTTTTTCTGTTCCAGATTTATGTGAACCATGCATATAAACCCACAAAACAAAAAAAGGAATCTGGTTTATGGCAGTGGTGGCTTAGTGGTTAAGGCGATGGGTTACTGATCCGAAGGTCAGTGGTTCAATCACCACTATCACCACTGTTGGGCCCTTCAGCAAGGCCCTTAACCCTCAATTGCTCAGTTGTATAAAAATGATAACTGTAAGTCACTCTGGATAAGAGTGTCAACCAAATGCTGTAAATGTAAATGGTTTACAGTCTAAAACCGGCATACCATTTAGAGCCAAACTTATGGCACAATTTAAAAAGCAAGCTGATGACTGGCCAGTCCTGCAGATTATCCAACAAGGAGTCATTTTAATGACAATCAATCCAATACAACAAGAGCAGTGAATTGGCATAGATCTGGAAAAAGGTATAAATAACATGACCTGACAATAACATCTTCCTCTGGTATTCCTAATAAATTAACATAAAACAGAGAAGATTCTCAGTAGTACCACACCCTACTTCTATTTTTTTTTTTTATACCTCCTTCCTGCTTGTATGTACTTTCAACCTCTGAGCCAGACAAGACATGTTTCTCTCACTGTTAAACAATGGTGCAATTAGCAGGAAATCAACTACAGTAAACTGTAGTAGTTCATGCAGCTCAATTATTTTAAATATTCTCCTCCCCTAAATATGGCAATCCTAAATGGAACCTCCTACAAATACATATGCAGTAAGGTAAATGACTTTGTCCATGCCTTTCCATTACTAACGTTCACTGTGCATCTTTAATTAATACCAACAGTAGTTTCTGAATGCCTATTTATTTATTTGTTTGTTTGTTTCTTTATTTATTTAGAAGTCTGCACCTGATACAAACCTTTATTAAATCTAGCCCTTGAAGTGAGAAAAACATCATGTTTTCTGGTATTCAAGGCAGACAAATGCCAAACTCCAGGAATCTACAATTACACAAGGTCTAAACGGCCTGCGCAGTCAGTTTATTGCAGCCTGGGGAATAAGGCCCTATTTGTGCATTTCAATCAAACACACAAGCCTGGAGAAGGGCATGCGTGTCTTGTTCTGGGGGACAAAAAGAAAAAAAAAATTTGATATATATTTTTTAAATCAATAGGGTGGTATGTCTGGAAAACAAGAAGGCCACTGCAACGGCAGCAGGGGGTGGGATATGGCGAGTAAGAAAGCACCAAAAAGGCAGAACAAATACAAAAAAAATAAATAAATAGTAAGTGAGTCAGAGGAAGTGAGGGAAACAGTGAACACGCCCTGACGAGTGGATAGACTGCCTAATTGAGACCCAGTCTCCAAGATGACAACAGAATTAGTCACAGCGCTGCACTCCAGAGAGTGAGAAATCAGTCATAAGCCAGAGGATATTGATTGGGCTCACATCAAAACTGCTTTTGGAAAGGCAATGGAAAGAATAAGGAGGAATGGGACAGGATGAAGACAAGGGCAGTTCCTCTATCAAGACAGAGTGTGCAAAAAAACATCAAGAGCAAAATATTTGGGGGGATCCGTAGCCTAATGGTTAGAAAAGTGGCTTTAGGGTCAAAAGGTCGCTGGTTCGATTCCTGAACCAGCAGGAGAAATGTGTGGCGTTGGGGAGTGAGCTGCACCTTCCCTTCCATCACATTCATGGCTGAAGTGCCCTTGAGCAAGGCATCTAACCCCCAACTGCTCTCGGGATGCCCCAATGTGTGGCAGCCCACTGCTCTGTGTGTGCTCACTTTGGATGGGTTAATTGCAGAGGCAAAATTTTAAATTAGTTTATCCAAAAAAAAAAAAAACCCACCATTGTAAGTTGCATGATATCCCTTTCAATAAACCCCAGAACCACCTCAAGCCAAATCTAAGTGTTTAAGCAAAGCTTCCATGAGTACTTACAACAGTCATGAGCAGCTTGTCAAACCACTGTAGCTTGAGCTCAGCACGGGGCCACATGTCTGGTCGGAGAGCCATCTTCATCAAATTCACACAGCGGCGGGAGAGGAGTTCACCAGGAGAGCCTGCCACACTAGTGCTGTCATTCACCTAGGAACAAAAGACAATTAAGATGCTGTTGAGTACAAAATGCTACAGTGCCTAATGCCATTACCATGAAGAACAGCTTCCCAAATTCCGATTTACATAAAAATTATACTCTTTCTATTGACAACAAGAGTATAATACTAGGTAGTTTGAATACCTGACAGGCGATACGGATGAGGAAGTTGACCACGGTGTCAGTGTGCTGTTTCTCTACAGGTTTGGTGAGCAGTGCCTCAGTGCCAGGCATCGACTGACTGCGGCCAAACACCTGATGAGAGAAATACGAGACTTTGTGTTCAAAACATGGCACTTCGAATCATTTAACCAGAGAGACAGAGCGAGAGACACAAGAATGCAGAGACTGATGCTGGGTTTAAGGTTTCCTCACCGTGCCAACTGCACCGGTAGCTGTGCGGAACCTTTTGACATCCTGAGCAGAGTCCACAGATGCTCCCCGCTTTAGCGCTCCAGAGCTCGTGCCCTCGCCACCAGCGGTCGCATCTGCTTCTGACTCCGGCTGCCACCAAACCATAACATTTAGAAAAGGCTTTTATCACTGAGAAATGGCGTAGTCTCAAGGAAATCAATAAAAAGGAAGTTAAACTCATTATTTAAAATATTAAATGAGCCTGACCTGCTGATCTTTGATTCGCTGAAGCTCCCACTTAATGACCACCTCAGCCAGGTCCACAGCCAGTTTCCTCTGCTCGATAGTGACACTGGGGGTGAAGCCAAGTCGCTGCATGGCACTGATCATGTGCTGCACAAGGTGATGCCTCACAGGATAGTAAACCTGACCACAAACAAGCACAAGATCATCAGTGGAGTGTACTTTTGTCGGTTTTGAATACGTCATATCAAAGTCTTGCCACTCCGCAGCTATCTTAGAAACACCTCTAAGCAGTTATTTTGAGCTAACACCACCAGGCCCCTATCTAAACAAACAGAACCAGAATTGCCCTTTCAGTGACCACTAGGACATGAAAACTGACAGACTCAATAGAGAAGCCTGAAAAGTTTTGTGACCTTTCCTCAAAATAAGGTTTTTGAATTTTTGAGGTTGACTCTCACCCTGAAGTGCTGCACAATGAGGTGCAGTATATGGACCAGCTGTGGGACAGTGTGTCCCTCCTCCACAATGATCTTGCGGGTCCAGTGAGTGAGCATCTGATGCCCATCTTCCATGCGGGCGGGTACAGCTGGGGTGAGGATAGCCATAGCCTGCCGCACGATGGCACGAGCCTCCATAGTGTGAGCTTTTAACAGACTGTGGAACACCTAAAAACAGAACATTTGTGGGTAGTCAGGTCAAGATAACAGAAAACATCTCACATAGGGCTCAGCAAGCTTGTACTTATACACTGCATACAATTTGAATGCATACTGCATACACTGAAACTGGAGTAATATATTGATGGCATGTACAATCGTCTTTTCACCAAATTATCTCACCTGCAGGACAATCTTCTTGTGAATGGCAAATTTGGCAATGATGTGGGCCAGGAGCAGATGGCCGCTGTATTTACAGGCTGGGTCCACGCAGGCTTTGGGTAGTAGACAGGGCCAGGCAAAGGTCATGAGACGTCTCAGTTTGCTATTCCTACTCTTGTTGTTGTCATGAATATGGTGGGGTGCATGTTCCACCAGCAGTGTGGAGAACTGCAGCAGGTTGATCCTCAGAGAGTCCAGGAGGTCAGATTGCTTCTCTGGGTCCAACACCTACATGACAAGTTAAACGGAGACAGACTTACCATAGTTCATCCTTCTACAAGTAACCCTACAGCATGCAATACAGAAAACTGAGGCGGCTACAAAGGATCAGGCCAAGAGAGTATCATGGATCTTTGCCATGGTTAATGCTGGACTGGGGAAAGCAATAATCAATTTGAGTGTGAAACAAATGGAGGCCATTATCCCCCAGCATTTAGTCTTGGCTATAATCAGATTTGAAACACCACAAACACTGTGACCTTTACCAAGGTTATGATATTTCTCTCAGACTAATATTAGCCCCCACTGAAAAGTGAATGAGTGGGCAGCTGTGGAAGAACGCAGTATTACCTTGGTGATGAAAACACTAGTGATGCTCTCAGGGTTGTCGCCCTCTGGGTTGGGGGGGCCGAGAAGCTGCTCGCCTTCCCCTTTCTCAAAGCTGTAAAGAAAGGCTGGGTGCAGGATGTGCTGCAAAACCTGATGGGACAAAAATAATACCAATAAACAAAACAACATTTATAATGATCAGATCCCACAATACACAGATCAAATGATATTGCTCCAAATGAACACCCCTGACTATGCCATCACTGGTTGCTAACACTGAACCAAACATAAAACCAGGCCATACAAAAGGGGTTAAGGATGACATAACTGCTAAGGCCAGGATGCAGGACTGGCCAAGTTGTCAAGAGTGAGCTATAATTTATTACTGCCACAGAACTTCTGCTGCTGGGTGGCAGCACTGATCTTGAGTCATGGGTGGCAGTTCGTTCTCTAGCTTGGCGATATTAATCACAGTGACATGAGAGCACATTACAATAACGTCATTAGACTGTTTGTGTTCCCTTCTGGCTCGCCTGCTCAAATTCCAAGAAGGAGAATGATAAATGTAGGAAAAATGTAATGCGCGTAATGCACGAAGGGGACATGGGATGAGAAGGAAACAACAGGAGGGGGAAAAAGAGAAAAGGTATATGGAAAGGATTAATATTCCAAGACAAAAAACCCTACTGTAGTTCTTTTCTGGTTGACACAGCTCATTAATGGGATTTTACTTTGGAAAATTTACAGGAATGAAAAAAGCAAACCTGCATTTTGTAATCCTTGCACAAATTACCTCAGCTCTGTGACGAGCAGCTCACAGTGGCAACGAGGCCTCAATGTGTTTGATTGTTGGCTTTGTTGCTGATTTCTTTACCTTCGACAGCATCTTTTCCCCTTATTGTAACTATTAAATCATGATTTAATTATTATTTCAGAGGTGTTCTCCTGTTTTTAGTTGGTAGTTTGCTATTCAGCCTGCCATTCTCTATATCCCGGAACCAGAAGTCCTGGATATACATCAAATCCAAGAATGGAAAAAAGAAAAGAAAATGTTTAAATCATCCCAGGGTGTTGCTGAGCCAAAAGCATTCTCATATATGCTTGGTTTAGTTCTCCTCAACACTGCCATGCTCTTCTGTATGCTTGAATAATAAAAGTTATCTACATGCTAGAACTTTCAGCAGAATAGCAGGTAGCAATGCATTGGGTCCATTTAGTAGTGGATTACACAGCCAGTGTTCCTAGTGCAGTGGTATCTTCTCTACGAAAAGTAGTAATTTAAGGGTATTCCGGAGAGATGGAAGATTAAAAAAAAAAAAAAAAAAAAATCAACGTATATTTGGGGGTAGTTGCAGCTGAGAACTACTGTACCAAGGGAAATGTCCGGACAACAAAAGCAGAAATGCAAATTTTTTGTTTAAAAACAAACAAACAAACAAACAAAACACACTTGTAATTTTTCTTACTGAGACTTTTATCTTTATATTATCCTTTTCTTTATTTGGTATGGAGTAACTGTGTGCACACAATTTCCTCCAGGATCAATAAAGTATTCTGATTCTGAACCCATTCCTATAGCTCTCACTCCCTCCACCTTTGGTGGTGGTGGAAGCTTAAAAAAACATTTTTTTTTTAATAAATAAAAAAATAATCAAGTTTACTGCCGTCCCAACCAAAACATTCCTGAGGAGAACCCATCCACCAAATTTGGTGATCCTATGTCATTGCCTTCCAACGTTATCACCCTAACAAGCCAAATATAAAAAATGTGACCATGAAACCATTAACATTTATGATTCAAAATCATAAGAAAAGCACAATATCTGCCCTATAAATGATCCATATGTGGTACATTCTGTACACCTATTAACCACTAAAACCTGTTTTTAAAAAATAAATAAATAAAAATCAGTTATGTTTAAGTTTTTGCTTTTATAAAATATCTAATTAAATAAAAAATATTTTCCTATTATTCAAATTTTTTTATTTACGGCAAATATCATCTTTATTGTAAAGTATTTCTATCACTGCTATCAAAATACCAACATCGGTCCTTTAAAAAAAAGCAATCGATTAGTATACATAAAACACTAATATCACTAAAAAATGTTGTTAGGCTCTCACTCAAATCCATCTCATTAAGCCCTTACAGAAGAGCATCTGGCAGCAGCACTTGAGCTGAGACATCCCATTAGAAAAAGTGATCAATAATGATGTCTGCTCGCCCCCCAGGGGAATTCAGACCAGTGGGCAAACCCGGCTTTGTCTGTCTCCGCAGGTGAGACAAAAACTGGCTGCGTCGGCTGGCTGTGCGGTGTTGTTTGATAGTGACTGCTGCGTGTATGTTTTTGTTGTGTTAGCATGTGTGTAAAATAAATGACGACGAGGACACTGCTGGTATCAGGCAGGCTGCAGGGCTGCAGGTGTGCCTTCATTATCCCCCAACCTAATGAGCCCTACGCCGTTAGCATGAGTGATGGAGCAGCGCAGACTCCATTACACACTATCTATTATGGAAGCGTACAGCCTCGAAACACAGACACCCTCCCTACACATCCGCCAGAAAACCCCACAGAGAATACCACTCAACACCAGCATTGTGTTAAAACGTGTTGCTGTGTCTACTTTTCGGAAAACGTCTCCGCATGCACTTTTAGCAGATGCGGACTGGCAGGAGGCAAAAAAATGGTGACAATGCGCAAAATGGCTAAACCACCACATATCACAGAAATGGGGGGGTAATAAAAATTATTTCAGTGAAGACTGTCAATGCTAAAAGGTTTTAAAGATATTTACAAGGATAAATCTCAAAAGTGAAATGGGTCACTAGGACACCAACCACCGAGATGATTGTTTCAGTCTGCCCATTAAACCAAAGTCAAGCAACCCTAATGTAACTGCAGCCTCCACTTCTGACTTGCTGAACATGATTTGCGTTCAACTGTGTCGACTACAGACAAATATTTATTAGTGCTCCTCGGTGAGCTGTACGTGTGTAGATGCAGCACCCCTAAGAGAGTTTGTCTGTAATAAAAGACTCCTTCTTGCTTTAAACAGTTCATGTATATTCAGCAAGGCCTCTCAAATACATAATTATACTCTGAACACTCAGGTAGCATGACAGGAGCACGTCCTGATCTCATCCCTCTGCCCTTCTGCCTCTGATTAAGTACAGAGTTAGTGTTTGAGATGCACAGTAACACACGTATCCATGTCATAAAATCAGTCACACCCCCTAATAAATCACAGCTAATAGAAGAAAAGGGTCATAGCAAAGTTAAGCTAGTTCAGAGTTTCAGAGATCAGTGCAGCAAAGGCACAGTACATCCCCTGGAGTGTGTCCTTCCTGGTCACTTGATACCGTCTGAATCCTAAGCCTCAGAAATTCAGTCCTGCATTACACTTATCTAACAGTCGTTTAGATGTGTGGGGGGGACTTCAGTTTCATGCATGGTACTTTAAAGTACTGTTTTTGTCTCCACAATAAGCCACCTTTAATAATAAAAAAAAAAAACCCTCACCTTGGCTTTGAGCTCGTCATTAAACTGTGGGTCGTTGAATTCGACAAAGCGGAAGAAGAGCGCTCGCTTGTGTGCAATGCTGTAGTTCTTTGGAATCTCTTCCTCCATGTACTCCTTTAAGAAGGTCATGTTGCACAGGAAGCGGCCAGTAAAGGCTCGCAGCAGCTGGAACAGCAACTCGATCTCAGAGTAGTTACGTCTGGGTAAGTAACGATCGACTCAGTAAGCAACCAAATATCCTTTAATAATATCAGACTTCTGAATAGCCATGTGATTGGACATACTTGCAGTAGCTGAGAAGGCAGTAGGCCAGCAATTTGGGCTCCTTCCAGTTAGTAGCAGCCATGTTGTCTTTACGATGACGCTCCTGAAAGGCCTCACTGACCCAAACACGCCTTAGCTGGCTGACCAAAGAGTGCTGGCCGGCCAGCCAGCCTTCATCATTCTTCACGATGATGCTTATGATCTGAGACAGAAGAGAAATAGTTACACTGCAGTTCTGTAGTGAACCGTCACTGTTCGGATTAATGTGAAATGACAAGAACAATGGCTTGAGACTTTTGTTCACCTTAATGGCCTGGAACTGTAGGTCAAGACGAGCTGTGCTGGTAGAGGGTGAGCCAGGCCGCACGGTACCTGGAGTACCTGCAGGAACTAGCAGCGGGACAAATCGACTTGGGTTGGAGGCCAGAACGTCTCGGAGGGGCTTGGCATCTTTGTGCTTCAAGAAACTCTGAAGTAAAACGTTTTAGATTTACAAATGTTCCAACCATTATAACTGACATATCGACCTATATCTAAACAAACACACACACACACACACACACACATATATATATATACATACACACACACACGAATAATATTAAATGAATATATATATATATATA
>JAOUQZ010000051.1:16676912-16708646 GCA_028564935.1 Neosilurus hyrtlii
ATATATATATACATATATATATATATACATATAAATAAAAAAATAAAATAAAATAAAAAACCTCAGTTGAACAACTAAACTATAAGGTGGAACCTGTATTGCAAAATATGAAGATGGGTTAAGCAGTATTCTTGGAATAGCTGCCACAATAAGAATCAAAATGCCACCCATACTGAACATGCAAATGTAAAAATATCCACAGGGGCACAACTAGACAACAGGGTGAAACTGTGTGCAAAATATCATGAAGTTACATTCAGTAGTTTTCTTAAATTTGCTGCCATAAGAATTGTTAAAGGACGAACGATGAACAAAAAGTGATTGGATCACCATCTGATGGATGGAAGGCAAAAGACAAAGTTGAGAAAATTTACAAAAATATCATTCATGTCCTAAGCCCCACCCTCCATCCCTGGATGACCTCGCTACATCAGCATGGATGTTCAAAAGCTACAGGTACCAGGGGCTAATTTGCATGTAATTACAATATGTTTAAAGGAAAGAGTGTGTGCAAAGGGTACCACAGAGTATGTCAATTATCTATGAGGTCCCATCTTCTCACCTTTTCTTTCCTCTACAAGGTGATCTGGCCGCCAGATAACAAGGATCCAGTATTCGGAGGCTTGTTAGCAAGCCGACCCTTGGGAGACTGGCGCCTACTAAATCATTGATTGTAATATGGCCACTCGCACGTCATATTTGTGCGAGCTGTTCTGGAGCGGACACCTCAGGTCTCCAGTATCATTTTCATTCCACACATCAGTGGTAGAAAGGTGCTACAATGCTGACTGTAAAGGTTTGGCCTAAAGCAGAAAATCAATCCAAGGAATATCTGCATTCTGAAATTTTTAAGGTCACACGAAAGAGACACCAAGCGTCAGCACCGACTCATGATAACAAGCTCACTCAACCCTGAACCCGAAAAACAAGCAAAAGGCAACTCGCTCAGACTTACACTGCCGTCACTGCGCTGGCCTCCTTTATGAGTGAGCACCACCACCTCCATCCATTTCCTCAAGTGTTGCTGAGAGAAACAAGCCAAAAGGTTACAAAGATATAATGTGACCGTCATGACATTTCAGAATCAATGACTGACAGAACCATAAGTGACAATGCGTTCTATTATTTCACATGTTGAGTTTTGTGCTTGTAGCTCACCATCATCTGGTCACAGAACTTGTCATTGAAGGAATTGGGGAAGAGCCGCGTGACGGAGGTGAGTCTGTTTACCACGTTTAGAGTCAGACTGCGATAATCTCCCAGCATCATCAGCAGAGGCCGCATGTGAGTGTGGATCTGATCCACTTCGATGGTGGCTCCCTCCAAGAACTGGGAAAGGACACAATGAGACACATTCATTTAATGTGGCTTTTATCAAGCTGAAAAATTAAACGACGGATCACTGTGTAACACCCAAAAGTCAATGCCAGAGGAAATTACTTTTTTCCTTCATGCTTGTGTTTTTTTAATCAAATTATCTTATGTACCTTGTAAAAAAATACAGTTTATAGAGAATTGTTTAAATTCTTTATCAAATTAGTTTTTACTATGTAAAGCTGCTTCGTGACAACGTCAGTTGGAAAAAAAAAAAAAAATCACTTAACATGTGTAATGTTCATTTGCACCATCAATTTGTGGCACAACTGAAACAGCACTGAGTGAGTAAAAGATCAGTGTTCTCCCATAGCTCGAAAAAAAAAAGCCAATACATTTTGTGGCTGCTGGAAATGGCCAATATTACTGACCAGCATAAAATTCTTTGCTACATGTGATTTCTGGATCACTGAAAAAACTTTACAAAAAGTACATTTTATGCACAATTTTATTGTACAAGGAAAAGAAACACAAGAAATTATAATGACCAAATGTAAACAGACTGTTAGTTTGTTAAACATAAAGATAAATAAAATAAGATGCTATTAGCAAGTTGAAAGCATGGAGACTGCTAAATTGATTCATGTTGCCATGGTAACGTTGTACAGTACCAAGCATATCTCTCTGTTCATGTGGTGGGGAATGTGGCCAATTATTTCTGCGATATAGAACATAACATTCATTACTTATGTTCAACTCACAGAACATTCTTGTTTTTAATATTTATTTGCTAAATCCTAATTAGGGTGAAACAAGGAACTTGTTTTAGATAAAGTGGTTCAACTAAAAATATATATTTATTTATTAAAAACATATAATTAAAATGATTAAGAATAACCAATTAAATTAAATGAAACATTATGTTTCAATTCAAACATGTTAAAATAATTATTTGCTTGTTTCTGCATGTGAAATGGATCCAACGCATTATGATATAATGTGTCTTAGAAACATCATCCAAACTGACGTCTGACCTCTTAAAAGGGGAGAAATGTGACTTTATTCTACAGCAGATTCATGCTGCACAAAAACAGCATGCTGCCCTTCAGTCTCCTGTCAACAATGGAGCAGAAAAACTCAAAGCCCAGTGCATCTCCATTAGCAAAGGAAAGGCCACTCTAATAAAGCCCAGGCTAGTCTGCCATAGCATGATGATGCATCACAGCCACATTCATTTTCCTCAGCGCCTGCCTCACTCCATCCTGTATTGATTGTTCCAGGCAGAACTCATTAGTGGCAGCACGGCAGGCAGAGATGCAGAGAACAGGGAAATAAAAGAAGACCAGTTTTGTGAGAGGGCTGACCTTTCTCATGCAGGCCTCCCCAGCCTCCTGCAGTTCACTGTTCGTAGAGTTCAGGGCCTTGAAGAGCGCTGCAATAATCTTCTCCCTAGACTGGGGCAGGTAGTTACAGGCTGCCAAAGCATCTGAACATGCACACACAAGAAACACCATAGACAGAAAATTGTTAATCACAAAATGTGTATTGATGTTCACAGATAGTTCACAACCCTTTTGCAACTCGAAGACTAACACACCAATGTGTGTGTGTTTGTGGAAAACACTTCTGGCATACAGCTAATAATGACCAAAAAGAAAAATGCTAAAATAATTTTTACAGACAGTTGTGAAAGTCATTATGATTGGTTAATACAGTTTCATTGAAAACTTAATTCTGATTGGTCCATTGAAGCATTCCTCTACAGTCGGTTATATCTGTATATCAAACCATTGCTATGGGCCACACCATTATCAAAGCATAAAAATAAGTTTTATCAAATCACTGATTTCTTTTAGCAATTAGTTGTGTAATATGCAGGATAACATGCAGAAAGTTGGACATTATTGCAAAATAAACCCTAACAGGATAATGCAAAAAAAAAAAAAAAAAATTAAATAAAATTTAAAAAAATATTTAAATAAAAAAATAATAATAATAATAAAAAAGGATGATGCAGAACCTAGATTATTAAAAGCACATTATCTTCTACACATCTGATTGAACTGAATATCCCACTGACATCTCAGAGAAACTTTCTTATACTGCTACACAATGTCTTTAGTCAGCTACATTTTAGACTCATTAGTAGGAAGTACAATACATACTGAGTGCAGCGATGCGCAGGGGCACCAGAGAAGGCAGGCTCTTATAGCAGGGCAGCTTCATAAGTGCTGCATCTTCAGCCTCACACAGATTCAACAACTACACAAGACACAAACACTGCTAAAGGCAAAGACATCTATAACAAGCAACAACCTTAAAAAAACAAAACAAAAAAAAACACCATATTAAAGAAATATCCCTTGTTTGATCTTCAACCCTTCGCTAATGTGTGTGATTAAAATAATAAGTGGGTATTAAGTATTTGACTGAAGACAAGAATATAATAAAATTTTAGGATAAGTTATTTTATTTCTGTGTGGATGGACATTAGGAAGAATTATTTTATACGGCTCATCAAACTTTATTTGTTTCATTAAAATCAGGCATGATTGGTTGCACTGATTATGTGTGCGTGTGTATGCGCGATTTCTCACACACCGCAGTGTATAAATGCAGTAAATACGCATACCTCAGTGTAGAAGACCTTGTGCTCGACAACACTGAGATCCATGGTGAAGAGACGAGGCTGCAGCGTAGTGCAGAATGTGTTCCCTTCCATCAGTCCTATCTGAGCGTTGGCAGGCTGGTGACGAAGAAGGTGCTTCTTAGGAGGAACCATGTCCTGTAGGACCTGATATCAAACAAACATTAAGCTTTTTTAGATTACATGTGGACACACAATGCTTTATGAAGTTCTGCATGAAACAGGCTGACAGGTTATGTCTTAAAGGGGAATGTAAGGAAAGCCCTCCAAACTCTCCTGTTACACTGAAATGTACATTTTCGTCATCAGGTTCGATATTTCATACTTTAACTGTATTCCAATGAGGGGAAAAAAAGGTGGAGCAGAGAAAAAAAAGGAATCACTTCCAGCCCTGATGCTGCACCAAACATACCTCCTTGTGAGGCTCCATGATAATGGTGACACTTTTTCCAGTAACCTGGGCCAGAACCTGCAAGGAGTGCATGGCTTGCTTGCGCACAGTGGAGTTGGGCGAGGTGACCTCTCGCACCAGGTCGTGGGTCACCATGTGAAAAGATTTGTCCTGGGCACTGAGCAACTCCTCAGTTTTTTCCTCCTCCTTCAGTGGAGTTGCACAGCGAACAAGCAGCTGCTCTAGAGTGGTCTTAGCCATGGCCACTGCACCATTCGATACCTGCGGCAAAACAGTGCTCAGCGTTACACGCTATAGAGCATAAAGGTATTTTATTTCACACATTTAACATCTTGCCAACTACTACTTTTTACTTTAGTTAAAGAAACGTACCATCATACTTTTAATTCATTTATAATTACATTTAATGGTGTGGAGCAATATTTAAAAAATCCAGCTCGTTAGCATTCAGGCTTTAGCAGCTATAAACAGTAACACAAAGACAGGCTTTGATTATTTACAGTACCTGATATGTAACCCCTGTAACTTACCTGTTAATATATTAGACTGAAGGCATTAATATAAATGATATTTGTTTTGCAACAAGCACTATTGTCAGGCCCACTTGTAGATTAATTAAAATAAAATAACTGCTACCTAAAAGAATTCAGTAGTAAAGTGGTATAACTCATTAGCAGGGTGCATGCTGGCCGCTCGTTATTTCGCCATCGGCAATAGGATCTGCCTGGTGGGGGACTGACTCAGCTCTCAATTACCCACAGTGAAGAAAGTATATTTTGCAGAGTGGGCCAAATTCCAGAGCTTTTAAAAAATAATTAAAATAAATTAAATCTACATATTCAACTCTTAAATATTGCATTCAATTTAACAAATTTGCCCACATTTACCCATTTAACCAGTGACTGAAACTCAGAAGTTGTCATTCACCATACGTGTTTGTTACCTCCTGTTCAATGCCGGTATGGAAGGCATTTAGGGAAACAAACACTCAATATTTTACACATTAAATAATGATTATTGTACAAATAATTGGACAAGATGATTAGAATAAATAAATGGTAATTTTATTTTCATTTTGTTTTTTAATTGCAATTATTTTATTCATCATCCATAGTCCATTTGTTATTTGTTTTTTGTCCAGTTCAATAAAGTTTATTTTAAGAAAAAACTATTTTAAGAATATTTTTAATAATCTTCATTCTTTCCACAGATGTTTTTTTAAGAGTTATGACTTTTTATAATCATGTGACTCTTGTTGGATACACTTTACTGTCCTGAGATAATAAATTACTAATTACAGGGCACATTACCTATTCTGTTGTGAAGCAGCTCATATCATGTTCAATATATAACACAATATAATGAACACAATATGAGCTGTATATAACACTTATTTTGTGTACATTTAATGATGACTTTGAAAAGCAGCTGCAAGATCAGCTTTGCGGGTTGGAGCCTTGTCGGGGACCATTTTCTTTCATTTCCACCAAAGATTTTCAATTGGATTGAGGTCTGGACTATTTGCAGGCCATGCCATTGACATCATATGTCTTTCTTGAAGGAGAGTTTTCATGGCTTTTGCCCTGTGGCACGATGCGTTATCATCCTGAAAAATTGTCACCATCACCAAACATTCTTTCAATTGATGAAATAAGAAAAGTGTCCAAAATCTCAATATAAACTTGTGCATTTATTGAGGATGTAATGACTGTCATCTCCCATACCTTTACCTGACATACAACCCCATATCATTAACGATTGTGGAAATTTGCTTGTTTCCTTCAGGCAGTTGTCTTAAGAAATTTCATTGGAACAGCACCAAACAAAAGTTCCAGCATCATCAACCTTCCCAACGCAGATTCGTGATTCATCACTGAATATCACTCAGATCCAGTCATCCACAGCACATGATTGCTTTTTTTTTAGCCACTAAAACCTTTTTTTTTCCTGTTTAGATGTTAATGACGGTTTTCGTTTGACTTTTGTGGATGTAAATCCCATTTCCTTTGTCTTGATGGAAATGTAGAGTGCCATGAGATTGGACATTGTTGTATTAAAAAAACAAAAAAAAAAAAAACAACAAAAGTGTAGCTGGGTGGAGCAAAGCTAGTACTGGTAACTACTATGCAAGACTGTGTCTGTGTTCCTACCTCGCCTGTGAGGTCCATCATGACAAACAGCAGAGCCTTGAGGAAGGTGAGTTGGTTCTGCAGCACCCAAATAAGTGGCAGCCTCTCCATGAGGAATTTTATAGACACCACTCCACCAAGTTTGGCATACCAAGCCTGCTCGTAGCAACATGCACACAGACGCTCCACGATGTAAGAAAAGAGAGGCAGCTGGCATGCCTGGCATGAGGAAAGATCACACTTTAACTCAGAACCTAACAAAAACATCTTAAAACATCAGCGGTCATGAACAAGGTCAAGAAATGAGCTGAGGAAAGGGGAATAAATATAATAAAACACCTCACCCTCTCTTTTGATCCCAAAATAATGCTGGCGACATCAAAAATGACAGCCAATGCAACTTCACCGATCTTGCACAACTCTTTCTCCTCATATGCCATACAGATGGCAATGGCATCGATCAGAACCAGTGGATCCATTCCCTTAGAACCATTCTCCTCACTGTGGAACATAGCAGTACTTGGCTGGCTGCCAAGCTGGTAACATGGCAGCAGGAAAGGCCCTACGGATTTATTAACCAAGTTAAAAGAAAGAAAAATTCTCCAGTGCATTGTGTACTGACCAGTACTTGCAGTACACACATTTTAAACACACAAACACTAACACTTATTAACTGGGCTTGGATTTGCAATAAAAAGACAATTTGTAGGAATATAGAGTCATACATACCACACTGCTGAGCTACAGCCACCATGGTGTAATGGCGAATGAGACTGGCCACAAAAGGCAGAGCACTGGGACGCAGATCTTTAATGACAGCAGACATGAAGGCTCCAGTAAGGGCCTGTTCAAATGTCCTGCGTGCAGGTGTGTCCTGGGCCTTGTACCGGTGGGAAATTATTACATTAGGGATCCATTTCTCTGTAAAGCTACAAGAAAAGGAATTTTTAACACCCTGTTGGTGCCAACATTAAAAGAGCAACACAATATATTCATGATCAGAACGGAGATGGATTTTACACAATACATTTTGATGTAGTGAGACTCTATAATAATAAATAACTTATAATGGAAATCTGTGTCAATTGTGTACAAACTTATACACCTGATGAACAGAAAACATGCTATTGAAATAAGCCATTTATCTGAATGCATTTCAATAGATGCCACCATGAAGCGTGTGTTAGCATTGCAATAGAGCAGGCGGAGTGATTATTCTCATGTTTTAAAATGGAAAAATTATCCATAAAACAATCTCAATTTGGTTTGTTTTTCGTACAATTCCGCGTTTAGAGAAAAACTTTGAATCAACTTAAAAAGACATTGTTACAAATCATGCTCTGCTCACACTAGAGTTGGGTGATAAATTTACTGAAAAATTTAAATTTTTGGATTATGACGACGTGTAAAATGTAAATCGCAATGTAAATATTTTCATATGCATAGGACTTTTTAAACTTTATTGTCTGTGTTGATTCAGTGCAGCGCTGGCAACCCATGCAGGATTCGTTCTTTCCTTGCTCTCATTCCTTGATAGGCTCCCCTGGCAGACACCACCCAATAAAAAAAAGCCTGTCCCTGCCCATCAAACACCAACGCATTAGCAAGACGACAGCGCACAGGACAACAAGGACCTCGTCTCGAAAACAGGCAACATTACCCTTGTAATTTAGAAATGGTTCCCTAATGCAGTCTGACAGAACAAACCAGTGTCATCTGTAAAGTTTATATAAACTCTGTGACTAAAGGTGGTAGCACAACAAGCTTTTTGCAGCATCTTAGACACCAATAAATTAAGTAATATCAGTGTCCTTTTCACATCATACGCCATACTATAAGCCAGAAAATACTGATGACGGTTTATCTCATTAAAGATTTGTTGCTTACTTATACACTGAGGAGAAAAACAAGTTCATTCAGATGCTAAATAAAATCGACTGCAGATGAGCTGCCATGCCAAAGACATTTTACTGAAGTAGCCCTGCCCCACCCTTACAGCACGGCACATGAAACATACCATACAAAAAAAATTTAAATAAATAAAAAGTAAATTACAAATGCATCTCATGTCATTTCTTAACAAATTATGAATGCATTTTGTTTTAAAAAAATATATATATATATATTCATGTAGTTGAGACATCCCCACCAAAAAGGTACTTTATTCATTGATTAAGTTATTAAGTTAATTTCATTTGTTATCTTGGGTTTACGCTGTACTGCTCCTGAAGGAGAAAACTTTTTTGTTTGCTTCTTTTCTGTAGATATTGTTAATATACAATTAATTTAACTAAACTCTTAAAAAATAAATTGGAATCATAAATTGGGTGCTGGATGAAAAAAGTTTTTAAAAAAATTATAAAAAAAGATCTTAAGTATTAAAAAAAACATTTAAAACATTTTTCAAAAACATGGAAACCTGGTAATGAGTGTTGATTATTCAATGCCAAAAGGGTGTTTATACATCAACAGTTCAGTTCTGTTGGACTGTTTTGTATTTGACTGGCATTTGTTTGGATGGTTCATTATTTACTCCCACTGATAGGGACGTTATGATTGAGAGGCTGTTTCATCCATGCCTGAGCTTGTATTCTATAAGGCCAAATGCCAGTAGCAGCAGTGATGGATTGTGCCATTTCATTATCGCTATTTAAAGACTCTGGCTTTGGCCTAGACAGAGCCGAGGAGCTGGCTAGCGGGGGAGGGAGTGGCAGATCAATTCAAATTCATACCGCTGCCACTTGAATGGGACTCCATTATCCGGCCTGGCATTTGAGATATTAAGTGAGCATGCTGCATTCTGAAAAGGCGCTTTTCACGGTGACCGGCGCAGTCTGCAGCGCTCAAAGTGGGAAAGAGAGGATGTCATGAATCAAGACATCTGACAGCGGAGGCAGCTCTTCCCCCTTCATAACTGACACACTTCATTATCTCTGCGAGGGGCACAGGCAGCAGGCTTTTGGTGCAAACAGACAGAAAGGAAAGTCAATTAGCCGCAGCGAAGAGTTCAATGGCTGGGTAATGTGACCCAGCTACTCTTTATGCACAACCGCATGAACTGTCTCGGATTAATTAGCCCCTTTTAACAGGGCACATGTCGCTGTGAGGAACCACGGTGGTGAGGACAAAACAGAAACCAACCATGCTCATGGTGCACTCTGAAAACCTCCTAAAGAAACAAAAAGGAGGGAAATAAGTATAGCGGAAAACCAGAGAATGCAACACAGCTCCCCTGGAACTCTGACTTTATATTGCCTACTTCATCGGAAATGTCAAGGCAAATATTTATTGTGTGAAAGTTAAGCTGCTCTTACTTGGGGTGAGCGAGAAGCTGGTACAGAGCGTGTTTATTATCCTCCAGGCTGGTCATAGCCACCAGGAAGCATTTGATCACCTCCCAAGCCTGTCGCCTGTAATATGGCTCGGTGTTGGCACTCTTCAGACAGTCCAGGGCGGTCTCGATAGCCTGGAAAAAAGCAACAAAGTTCTCAGAGCCCAAAAGAGAAACACTGATAAACAAACATCTGTGGGGTTCATTCATCATAGAAATTACATTTTAAGAAAATTCAATAATCATTATAAAAAATCTGTTTGTTTGCAATATGTAAAGAAATGTTAACAAAATGTAACTAATTTACTTGATGTCACCATCACAGCACAACTAAAACTCAGACATTAAATTTTTTCAGCCACTTCCTTTATCATATGTTTTTCTTGCACTGGACTGTACACGCTTTTCTTCCAGTATTAAACACCAGCAGTGTGAATGATGGTCACAAAGCACGATGTTTTTTTAAGTGTTTATTGCAACAAAATTGAGGGGTTACCTGAAAACGGCAAAATTAGTTGTGCACATGTCCATATCTTAAGGTCTTTAAAAGCACTAACAAGAAGTGACATGTGGTGACGCATGGCTCAATATTTGCTCAAAGGACTTTTATGATTGGTGAAACTTGTGTTATAATTCAATAATTGGCCAAATTTGAAGAAGAAAAGTTGAAGTTAAAATTATAATGTCAAGCAGAATGAAAGGGGCAACTGCAATTGCAAATTCCTGGAGGGACCATCATGAATGGGAATGATAAGTTAAATGGTCTGACTCAAGGACTAATCATGCAGAATTGCCTCAGTGAATACCGGCCAATGTAACGAGGAAATATACAAACATATGGCGTGTGTGCGTGTGTGTGTGTGTGTGTGTGTGTGTGTGTGTGTGTGTGGTTGGGGTAAGCCAAACTCTAACTTCTTGGAAAGTGAATAAAGTGTCAAAAACACTCACTTAGGAGGTACACGGTAAAAACTGACTACAACTGGGGTTAAATTCCTGAGGGACTTGGATGTTCGGTCTTGTGGCACATTTATAATAGGGTCACCTTTAAACTCATAAAAATTCCAAAGATTTTTCCACAAAAAAAATCCCACACTTATAATAGGAAAAAAAAGAAAAAGAAATAACTCTCATACACACCACATTTCATATGAATACAGTTTATGGGTTTAGTAACTAACTTCCCAAAAGAGATTTGGAAGAGTTCATTCAGTATTAAATCTACATACACTGCAGCATTCACCAGACCAACACTAGAAACTGCAGCATGTGTGAAATTTTATCACCTTGTCTGAAAGCTAAACCTTATTAAAGTCTCTATGCTTAGACACCAGACAAATACAAGAAGAACCTTCAAGGTAAGTGAAAATGGGAAAGATTCATCAAGTCGGCTGTAAGCGTACTTCAGCATGAGGGCACCAGCAGTTGTGCTGACGCTGCAAAACTGAAGGGACGGAAATGTCGAGGTCTAAAAGTGCGCTACATTGTTTGTTTGAACTCATTTCCATGTGCATAGCTCAGGTGAGTACAAACACTGGGGTACATCAACCATTTCTCTGTATGTTCTCACAATCCAGAGTTCTCACAACAATAAAAATGTAGTCACATTTGGTGCCAGAGCAAGGGGCTGACTGGAGGTTGTTGTTGTTGGTCCTATGGGGTATATTCAGAGTTATGGAGCATCGGAGCCTCTCTTAATCCAAACCGACAGAGCTGGGCTCCAGGCTGCACTGAAGAGCAGCTGCTGCCCGCCGCAACCGCAAGGAGTATGCAAATGAAATTAAGCTGCACCAGCGTAATGGTGGGAGGCATCCATCTTGAAGGCACGAAGGCAATTACAAAAATGACAGTTTGTGTTTTCCCAAGTAGCGGCGGCCAGTAGGAAGAGCCATTAGCTGGAGCAAATAATCCCGTCTGCACGGCACAGAGAGATTGATTAAAGAGAGGGAGGAGCAGGAGGACGGGGACAGGAGCTGCTTACAGCCTGATGATCTCTTTAATTACCTGGGGAAGACACTGTCTCCTCTCTCACACACTTCTCTTTGACAAGGATTCATTGCACAATGAGAATCTGGTCCCTAGCCCCTCCTTCACAGCCTTGGAGCCGACACCGAAATGCAACAGGAAGAAGACTTTGCTCACATATGAGCCTATATATGATTCTGACAGACCGTTTTTGCATATACTAAACATTAAGTTCAGTAAATGTTTCGTCACTGATTGTGAACTGCTAAGTGGATAACTGTTAGCTAGCTAATTTGCATATACAAAACTGTCCCATATGCAGCATTTATGATAGATATGAGTATTTAACTAAGTGAGCTTTAATATATACACTACACAGGAATGGTGTGATCTGATTGGCCTGCTATCAGGCAATTAAAAAAAAAAAAAACAATATCCTGAGTGGATAATGCTTAAATCAAAATGACAAACACTCACAGTTTGTCACAGTCCTCGGAGCAGACAGTGTCATTACCACACTTTTAAATGGAAAAATAGACCGTAAGATTCTCTTTTGTTTGTTAATCATCTTTCCACATGTTAAACGATTAGGTCACAAAGAAGTCTCACCACTAGCTGCATATAATAATATTATTCCCAATGCCTGTACCTCAGAGCAGGCTGATTAGTTGGGAAAAAAATGTACAATAAGTCAAGAATTAAAAGAAGAACAGAATGGCTAGAGTTAACATGCAGGGGGTCACAAAGTTCATCTGACCAAATCTGTCATATGTAAAATATGTAAAAAAAAAAAAATTAAACAAATATTAATTAATTCATTAACATAAAATAAAATAAATAATAGTAATAATAAACAAGCATGTAGTTTGAGTGCTTTTCGTGCTAATATTCCTGTGTAATATATACAATAATACAGTTTTAGATTCAGTGGATGTCACTCAACTGAATCGTTCTGTATCGGGGACTGGATCTTACCATCAAATACTTTAAGTCTATATTTTGTTCTTTTTCGTGTCTAGAATGAATCGTTAACAGCGCAAGCAATATAGCATGCTAAGCTCATAGGGCACACTGATGTTAACCAGCTAGCAAACCAATTTGGAAGAAAAGTATATTTTCAAATACATTAATTCACTACTATACGAGATCTCCTTCCTCTCTGCTCTGTACAGCTATCTCAGCTCGGCAGCCTTCCCTCGTCCAAAGACAGGGTGACCCAAAAAACCTCCCACATTTCAAAAGTAAAAAATGTTAAAATAAATAAATAAAAGACAATCAAATTATTTGCACACATGAAACTTCATTTATTACAGTTTTTGGACTCGTGTTTTAAAAATGCCATCCTCCAAATGGTGGCCATCATCTACACACGGTCATCATCTATTGTTATCACCTAAACATGACTGGAGGCGATTTCTAAAGACTACCATTGCTGGCTCATGTCGGGCGGAACAGCAGCTGTCTCCTGCTGAACAGCAAACCTAAAGTCTTCAAGACTTTGGGCTCGATGAGTATACACTCATGCCTTAAGGTAGCCCCACGGGAGAAAAAAAAAAAAATCACAATGGGAGACGTCACAGTAACAGGCCAGCCATCCAACAAGATCACCTGATCCAGAAACATTTTCCTCAGCAATTGCAATGATCAATGAGCTGTGTGTGACATACTTCCATCCTGCTGAAACCTCTTTTTTTTCCTAAAGCTGAACCTGGTGCGCTGAAATTGTCAACCGCTGCACGATGGTTTTCCGATCTGGAGTGTTTTGGTTCCGTGGAATACAGAAATGTCTTCAAAAGGCCCTCTCAGCGTCAATCATTGAGCAGTTGCTTGCAAAGAACATGTGCAAGTTTCATGTGTGCAAATAATTAATTTGATGACATTTGTATTCATCAAAATTCCACAAAAACCATTCTCTTGTGAAACATTAAAACAATTTTGGTGTTCACTGATCACACAGTTTGTTGTCATTCCATAGTTTGTGTTTATAAACTTACTGCAAATAACCCCTGCAATTCAAAACAAGAAACTCCACAGTCGTGCATGAGTAAAATAATCTTACCTTCTCCATGGGCAGCTGTATAGAAGCTTTGCAGTCAGTAAACTCAGCCTTAATGCTGGGACCCTGCACCTCAGTCACCACATACTGCAGCCTCTGAGACTCCTTCAGCATCTTTCGGTTGCTTCCACCAAACTTGCCCAGCACCCGATAGGCTACATGAGAGATGGTCTCTGCTGGATTCCTCAAAGTTCGCCAAAGGGCCTGGAAACAAAACAGAAACCCTGTGGGTTTTAAAGCCAGCTAAAAGAAAACATTTCAATATATCCTGAAGTTTATAGTTTAAAGGTGAAAGACCATACCTGCATGAGTTCCGCACGGACAGGTTGTATGTGGTCATATAGAAAATCTGGCTGCAGGTTGTCCACACAGAGCTCGAGAGTGCGCAGACCCTGGCTTACTAGTGTCTGGGAGCCATTGAGAGCTGACACTAGTGGGTCCATGAGCATGGGCAGGTAGGGAAGCAAAGAGCTCAGCCTCACAGGGACGGTCAGACACAGCTCCACAAACAGATCCTTCATGTGCTGCTTATGGAGGCCACTCTGTAGCATGTTCAAGCCTGAGAAGACATTTTGCATTTTTATTATTATATGCCATTAATCCATTGTGTTTATCAAGTGTAGCGAGGTGGTGTAGTGATTATCATGTGCGCCTTACAGCAAGAAGGTCCTGGGTTCGAAGTGTTTCTGTGTGGAGATTGCATGTTCTCCTCATGCTTATGTGGGTTTCCACCGGGTACTCTGGTTTCCTCCCACAGTCAAAAGACATGCACATTAGGCTAATTCGAGTGTGAATCATTGTGTGTGTTGGCCCTTCAATGGTGTGGCGAGCTGTTCAGTTCAGAGTGTATCCTGCCTTAGTCCACTGTCGGCTGAGATAGGCCCCAGCCTTAATGCAACCCTAGTATGATTAAGTGGGTTCACAAATGAGTGATGAGTGTGTTGATCAACATGATACTCTGAAATCATCAATGCCATTAAGAAAGCATGATCATTCACTAAAACGACCATTTTTAGTTGTTATGGAGAATTTATGGAATAAAAATCAAACTAGACTGGCTTTTTAGCTGTAAGGGATCCTTTTGAAAATGGCAGCCTGCTTAATATAATAACAAGACTATTTATCCCTGCATCCACTAATAGTCTTTTGAAAAGCTGAAAGACTTCCTAACCAATTAGGGAATAAATGAATGACTTTTTAAAGCATGTTTAACTTTAAAGCAATTTAAAGATGGAAAACAACACATAAGTAGCACAAATCAGTCATCAGGATACCACAAACAAACTGTTACCTTGCAGCAGGTTGGGGAGAAGAGGCAGAAACTCCTGATACAGTAGATCATGACTTCCTCCTCCGATAGAACGGAACAGAGCCCTGAGCAACAGGAAGTAGTTGTATGGCTCTTTGGCTGACTGGGCAAGTTCCATGGAGCTGTTCACAATCTTATGGAGATGGGGCTGCACAACAAAGAAAAAATGCATACGAGATGGATAGATGTGAAGAGTTTACTGAAACACTGGCAAAATTTAAACCGGGGCAATCAATATTTTCATCTTTATCTCTGAAATACGAATAACGTACGAGGATATAAAGCAGCACTAAAAAGCTGAAGGATGACTCACAGTTGTCATATTGAAATGTGACAAGAAAGAAGAAGTCAATTAATATTTCTGAATATCCTAACAAGCTCTCAGTAAACCTGGAGTTATGAGTCAGAGAAAAGAAAACTGGCGCTCTTCCTTCTCTGCACCATTATATCACAGTGACCTTCACTCGAGTCCTTGCTGTCAATCCGAGGCACAAGTGTCATTTCTCATCTGAGCAGCTGACGGAACGCATTAAAATTAATGTAGCGAGGCTTCTAGCACAGACGCCATCGATGGCACAGGTGTCGTCATAGAAACCCTGAGCCGACTAAATCCAATTTCTAACCCGGCTATCATAGTCATCAAAGGCTATGAGGACAAATGTTATGTTTTCTGACCTTGAGCATCTGCTCGTTTTCTGCAGCAAAGAGAGAAACGGAACCAAACACAAGTTTGAAGAGTTTGAGGTAGAGGTTGGACAGCTCCACATTGGAGCCCATCTCGGGGAGCCGTTCCAAAAGGTACTCAACTAGGATGGTGGCAAAAAGTGCCGAGGTTGACAAGTTAGCCAGGAAAGAGTTTGCCACAATCTGAGAAGAGAAACAAAAAATAAATAAATAAATAAAAATAAAAACATTGCTGATGAAAAATGAAAGAAGCTACATGACAACTTAAAGAAAAGTTGTTGTTTTTTTAATTACCTGCAGAGCATAGTTTTTGGAGATTCTCTCAACCATATATGGCACCGTGGTTTGGAAAATTTCTTTAAAGGTCAGTGGGTTCATCATGGTAAAGACTCCAGCAAAGTGCTCCAGGACCTCCTTCTCCTCCTTCATGCGGACCGTCTGACAGTTGGCCACACGAATGTACGTTTGCCCGTTGCTGGCAATCTGTACCTAGCCAAAAGGGGATGGTTCGTCTCTGTGATAAGCTGTAGAGCGTCTTTACCAGCACGAACACTGTCCCATACTCATGTTACCGACCGCTAACCAAATAGCATTTTTATTGTAATGTGGCATAGCTTTATATTTACATGAATACAGCATTCAACAGTTCATAAAATCGACAAGTGGATGTCTTTCACAGCCAAGACTGTAGAGTAATCAGGGATCAGCCATACCTGGTAAATATCCAAAGCCTGCATGGCATATTTGACCAGCTTAATGTAGATCTGTGTCTCTTTGGGTTGAAGTTGTTTGTTAGGAATAAACTGAGCTTCTGCAATAAATGGCAAAATGTGCAATATTGAAAAAATATCACATCATATTATGCTATTTAAAACATCATGATATATAGCTCTATACTCAGTTCTGCTGAGAGTTGCTTTGTGATGCCAGCAAATCAGCAGTCATAGATTAAAAATCCAGCATCATCAAATACCTTCCATGTACTTAAAAGTCAATCAGAGAAAGATAAAACTTTTGCTAAAAATAATAACATCCATCACCTTTTAATCTGTTTACATAATGTAACGTACTAATCCGTTACAGAAGAATACTCAATGACGGTCATACTATGACACACCCACGCCTAGTGTGAATCACAGACAGAGAAATGTCTGCTTGACATGCAGCCACTTGCGAGGGTAATATACAGTATGACAGAAAACTTCTTTGCAGTAATCAAATGCTCTCACCTCCTGGAGCTTTGCAGGAGGTGATTCCCCATGTGATGGTCTTCACACCACACACAAGGGTCTTCACCAGACTGCGGCAGTCCGACACCTGGAAAGTTTGCTTGTCCTCTTTCTCCCCTGCTCGGTCAAAAGTTGTGGAAGAGGGTGGGGCCGGAGGTACTGGAGTGGGAGGGGCAGGAGGTGGTAAGGCTGGTGTAGTGGCTGTTGGAGTGGCTGGGACACCAGGCAATGCTCCTGGATCCACTACACCCATCTCTGATTGGGGCTTGCACTTTTTGAAGATGGACACAAGCTGATAGCGTGCAATGGTGTGGAATTTTAACACAAACACCTGGTGGACATTATAAGAGAAGTGATTTGAGCTTTGGATAGAAAATATAGATAATACAACACATAACAATGACCAAGGTAAGACCAGAGAGTCTAAGACCCCTTTTATCAAAAACAGCACTAGAACATTAACAATCTAATATATGACAACCACAACAAGACCTGCTGTTTTGAAGATGATCTGATCCAGTCATTTATTGCTCAGATTCTTACACTTGCCCATTTTCCCCCTTCAAATATTACTAATAACTGACTATTCACTTGAAGCCTAACATATCCCACTTCTCGATCAAAGCCATTGTACACAGAATCAAAATGTTACAGATTTTAGTCGTTTGTCATGGCTGATCGGCATTTACTGAAGAGATGGTAATTTAAAATACATAAAGCAATTATTAACTCAACCATTTTAGCTCAAAGAACATCAATTCAGAAAAATTATTGTGAAGCTGTTATCATATTGAAGGACGAACATTAGCATGACCATCATTCATATAAACAAAAAACTCAACACATACAAAAATCTAATTAATTTTAAATTTACATCTGCACGATATTATCTATCTCCAGTTTTTTTAATTCAGTCTTAATTACCCTAATTCTGAACTAAATTTAGATATCATCTTAGAATTGGTATTGTAATCCTGCTCCTCGAGGACTTGAATCCATCATCACTATCCTCCCGATAAGCAAATATCCCTTCTTCCACTATCATTAGCATCACCCATCATTATTACTATCATCACCATAAGAAGCATCATTACTATTATTATTATTATGCTCACCACTGTAGAACAATGAGAAAAACACATCAAAGCGAATCACAGACTACGGTAACCATAGACGCTACCACAATACAGACCATCAGAATAACAGGAAATTGCCATACACAATCCTATCAAAAAATGCTCAACTGAGCAAGAAGCTGATGGTTGTATATAGAAACGGAAACCAGGATGAATCAAAATGGCTGACTTGTGGTTGGTTTGATTTCTTGGTCAAATCCTAAAAAAATCGAAGAAAATGTAGAAAGGTAAGCTGCAAATTCATATATTTTGCCAATATGTTGGCTTTTTATCTCTGATGACGCAATGACTGACCTGCTGACACCTTTTCAGTCAAACTGTGCTGCAACAGAGGATCTTCAACATAAGCTAGGATGGTTTAGAAGCTAGTCATATAAACTCATACACTGACCCGACCGGCTACAGTATTTTTTCTTGTACTTAATGTGGTTAGCTGAAACGCGATACTTTGGTGGGTCTGCCAGTTATCATCCCTGGTATTGATCCTGCCTCACCTCCAGCATCCTCATGAGGATATCTCTGCCATTGCCGTTCTCCTGTTCACTTTTGGAGCGGATGCAGTCTACCAGGTTGAGCAGCAGTTTGCAGGACATGGTCTGAATGCTGCTGGGCAACGACTCATCATCAATGTTCTTAGCAAACAGTTGTACAGCCAGTGAGAGGTCTGTTAGCGGTAAGTTCTGTCTGACGTGGTGTACCAGGTCTGCAAGCGTGCTGTATGCCAACGGTCTGAAAAAGAACAGGACTTTAACTACACATACGCATCTCTATATTACTACTCACACTATAGCCTGATAAATCAGCATGCTGATAGTATCAGCTGAGGAGAGCTAATTGCTAACAAATCAGTATTTGTTTTATGGACAGTTGTAAACAACAGTTAAAAAGATATAGACAGAAGATGGACACATCAGCCATATTATGAGTGTTTCCACAAGAGGGCACACTGCAAATCCACTATTGGCAACACGTGTTTAAAACTCAATGTATAGATCCATCTTTTTTAATTTAATATTACCACTCAGCATAAAATTGTGGTATTCATAGTAAAAATGTTTAAAGTAACAATTATATTGTTATCAGGCTATTTCATTGAAAAACTCAAACCATAAAAAGACTGAAGATGACCCAAATGGATCTGTAACATTAACAGTAATATCGGACATGATTTGATCCATTTATTACCGCCCAATGTTAACATCAGCTATTATTTTATACAGTCACTTGAAACCCGTGCCGACTGACATTACGTAGGGACACGCTTACTGAGAGGAAGAGGCAAAGATTTACTTGCCAGATATGAAATCACTATATTATTAGGGCCTATTAATTGTGCAAAATGAATTTTTCTAGAATTTTAGCTTATTTTGGTGTACACAACAATGAGACTGGAAGGTGCGCCAAAATAAACAAGTCATAAACTATATGCATAGTGCATGGTTTTGGCCAAGTATAACCTGCATCTCTGATCGCTTAAGGTGTAAACTCTTCATTTACACTCCGTATTGATATATAGATGTTCTGCTGTTTCTATTAATGACATATGTAACAAGAATAAAAACAGAGCACAGATGTAGGCCATTTTTGGTAAATTTGGCTGACAGTGACAGATACTTTGAGAAAACATGGATTAAAAAAACAAAAAAACAAACAAAAAAAAACACCATATCAAACAACTCTAATCAGCCTGACAGATTCAAATACAGACCAGATTTTCCTGTCAAAGGCTGAAGGCTGCATCGATTTGGAGTGATAGCTATTCTGGCAGGCATGGGACACTTGGAATTTGAATGATGGACAGTGACCAGTGCTGGGACAGGATCCCCCACCCTTTATCCTCCAGATGTGCTGACAGGCTGGCACGCAGAAAGAGAGGGACTTGGACCTCCTTAGTCCACTGGATCATTAACTAGTAATTTTTTTTTTACAACTGATTATTGCACTTCCTCTCTATATAGATTTGTCAGTAGACTGCAGCGTGAGAAGCATAACGAAGATGCCACATTTTCACTGCCGAATCCACTAAAGTTCCCACACTGTAGGATCTGTTAGAAAATGTGCAGACACCTGCCAATTTCTCTAATGGGACACAATGATGCAGTCATGCTTACTGCCCTCACATTAATTCACACCTGCCCAAGGTTTGCAAGAAAGGGGTTATCAATGGGTGCCCTTACCGCAGAGTCTCCCTCGCCGTGTAGCCCGAGCCGATGAGTATCGACTCATCGAAAAGCTTGTCCATGCATGGGATGAATTCTGCAAGATAAATAGTCTATCAGATACCAGCAGAACCTATCAGCGTTACAGAAAGGGCAAATGGCCCCTGAACCACGAGCCATCAATGCTGTGTCTTTGTAGTCAGAGCTTCACATCGATTCATTTATTCTCTACAGGACTAATGATTTAGCTAAGTGTATCGTGTTGCCTTCTCAACTGCTATTGACTGAGAACTGTAGCTCGCAGAAAACACTGCAGGAGACTAGCACAATGTAGCTCTATCAATTTTGTACTTCATTAAATTCTTCACAGGATATTAGCCATAAATAACTTCACAAAGATTATCAGTATTACAAAAAGACTGACATTTCAAAACAGCCACTTCATGCTAAACATTCAACCCACATCATACCCACGCACAATTTCATACATTCAGCATATATTGGTTGTGTGCAGTCAATAAAAACTGTACTAAACGTGTGTAGGCAATGTGGGAGTGTGTTATGGTATAACAGGGTGCACGGAGATGACGACTTACGACTGCGCAGATCTGTGGTGAGGATGTGCTTAGCAGCGATCAGCAGCTCTTTGCGCAAGTGAGCGGTCTCAGGAGGACAGTTAGACAGCAGCTGCAGCATCCCTTTCACCATCTGCTGAGAATACTTCCCAACCAGATCCTGACCAAGTGCACACAACAATTCAGTAATCACACTAAACAGCCTGTGGACGAACTGAAGACACACTGCAGACGCACATGGGTTTTTTGGGCTGTAATATGACTGTTCTGTGACAAATAAATTAATGCTAATGTTACTACTGACAAAATTACCATTTTCATAAAAAAAAAGCATTTTATCCATGCAAAATGAGTCAAAACACCATCTACTGAACTCTGCACGGCCAAGATTGGTGTTGAGCCAACTGTTTGGTACTACTTTAAATCACGAAATTTGACTGAGTCTGTTAAATCATGCTCATTTTAAAATACATATTGTATTAGACATCATTCACAAACTTTTACACTCCACCCACCCTTCAGCACCTCCTCTTCAGCCCTCTGTGCCATGTGCCCACTCTTTCATCATTTCCCAAAAATAGGTAGGTATATAATTACAAAATATACAGAGTCAGGCTCAAAGCTCAAACACTAACTAACGTCAATAATTTTTAAAAAGGCCAAACTCTGAAGTACCTGGTAGATGCGGATGATGTAGGCCAAAAAGGACAGGGTCTTGATTTGAGCAGCAATGAAATCTGCATAAAGTTCTTTATTATACAGTTTGTGTTGCCTGTAATGATCAGAGATGAACACAAATGAAAACAAATTGTATAAACCCATGTCAGTCACTTACAAGCTCTGGGCACTTGAAATTTACTTATGAAACATTTTAATAATTAGAAAACTCTATAAGCCTTTAAGCACCATCCTTTAAGCACCATTTTACACCAGAATGCAACCAGTTCCATGAGCAACATTACGTCATGTTACATCAATCACTTTAAAAAAAGAAACAAACATTTTCTTTTTTTTTCCCAACATGGTACAGCCATGAC
The DNA here is from genome assembly GCA_028564935.1 of Neosilurus hyrtlii. Lineage (NCBI taxonomy): Eukaryota > Metazoa > Chordata > Actinopteri > Siluriformes > Plotosidae > Neosilurus > Neosilurus hyrtlii. Next base: position 16,698,893 of record JAOUQZ010000051.1, read on the forward strand.
TCAAGCAGGAAAATCTATCAAAGACAATATTGCACTAAATTGAAAACCGAAACTGGATCATTCTCTCTATCTGAGAGTGTAGGTAGAAAAACCTTATTGTGATTCTCACCTGATTATACACAATAATAATAATTATAATATAATATTCATAATAGAGACCAAACCAATGCAAGGAAACATGGAACTACTTGAAGGTGTAAAACATTCTTCACACTCATGTAAAAACATGACAAATAAATCTGACCATTCAGAATCTCTCATTGATTATTTACATAAATGCCCTAAAGTTGAAACAGCAGCCGAGCTATTTCTATTAACTGCCGCAACAGGAATTATTAGGAGACTTTTGTGCTGTTAAAAAAATACACTGAACAATAAAAGGGTTGAGAAGCCCTACTAAATCCAGCTACTGCTATTCTGCACTACTGAGCTCTTAAAAAGAAACTGACCGTGCTTGAGGCGACACCTGCAGCATGATGGTGTTCATGATCAGTGGCACAAACTCAGACACCACATTGTGAATGTTTAACTTGTAGAGCTGAAAAACAAACAATATTAATATCAATCAATCAGTACTTTAGCCGAAGGTACACCTTAGCATGTGAGACCAACTAGAGTACAGGTCATTTCTACAGAATTGAGACATGCTGTTCTTTTATAAGGGTTAAATCCATGGATGTATAACACTGTAGTTGGCATCACCTGATACATGAGCACCACAATGATTGGCAGTTCAGCCAGGACCTTGAGCGACAGCGACCCACGGGGAATGATGGTATGCTGCAGCACAGAGAGAAGACAAATGAGACACACCCTGCGGGACAACATCACTCAGTAACAACACAGAGCTTGGCTGCTCAACAGAGCACCAGCTGTCACTAATAAAATATGACATGAGGGGTAATTAAGTGAAAGCGCTTTCCCCTCCTCACATCCAGCATAATGTTCACCACGTCTATCTGAAAGGACTTTAATGGATTATCAAACAGCTATAGATGATGCAACATCTCGCTGTTCGGACACTAAACACTAGAAGCGCTAGAAGAACTCACGGAAAAGGCATCAATCACAGAAGAACGTCACCCTCTAGTGGTCGTGAAGCAAAAATACTACTCAGAGGGAACAACAGATGAGACTGTGCGGAGGGCTAAGTGAGAAAAACAGCTTGCAGACATCACGTAAGCATCAGATTCTCTGCTAAGTGTAACACAATCTGTAAACTAATCTACGGTGTCAGAGCAACAGAGACACTCAGATCTTATCAGTTTTACTTTCAGCGCCCAGGTCTGATGGTACTTTAAAAGAACAAGCACACACATGCACGCAAGCGCACACACACACACACACATACCATTTTCTGGGCTAAAGCACATCGCCCTCATCATTGTGTCTCACATATACACGGTATGTGTGCCAGAAACACACCACAAGTCCTATGGACTAAACTGCAGAGCTCTGGTACTGACCGTACGGGTCTCGCTGTCCTCCCGCTCAGGAGCAGTCTTCACCAGCACTGATGTGATCATGCCCACCATCTCTGGAGAGGGCACCGTGTTCTCCGCAATTACCTGAGGATTCTCAAAGTATCTTGTCTAAGAGATACACAGGATAATTGAAAATAAATAAAACTTTTTTTTATTAGAACAATGCAAATTCACAATAATGCAGACATTGTAAATAATTATTCAGCCAGTTGAAAAAAAATTACTTTTACGTAAAAAAAATGAGCAAAAAATATTTCTTCCGTGTTATACAGCTTGCCGTCCTTCATTCAAAGCTGTGATTCAGAATTTAAAACCCATTTTAAGAATATATAAAATTTACATTAATAGTTTTTTTTTGTAATTTTTAATCTATTTATATTGAGAATCTGTTATACCAGTTACTCTGCAAGTTGTTACTATAGTAACAGATGGTGGCTGACCAACCAGAATCAAGAATTCAGTATTTCTGGGGTTTAAATACAATATGTCCTCAAACAAGCCCACAGTAGACATTAAATACATTTAGGAAAATGCACCTAAGATTTCATTATATTCACACCCCCTGGCTATGAGCAAACACACGTTGTGATTGGCTCTCCTACTACTAGGATATCAGCTCATGTACCATGAGTATGGAAAAACTAAATGGTGGTGTGATATGCCGAACCAATGGCAGACGAAATCCTCCACTTGGAGGGGAAAAAAAAAATCCAACATGATTTAAAATGAAAATATTTGATAAGAACTTTTTTTAAGACTTAATGGATTTTTCATCATATAAACAATTGATGCTAGTTAGATGTTGCTTGTTTACATTCTTCATCATTTGTAGAAAAGATCTTGTATAATTTTAAAAATGTGAATAAACTGATTAGCGCCGTATTTCTCACAATCCAAAGGATGAGGATCTAATAAAAGAGTTTTTGCTCTCAGTCATGCGGTAATATCAGCTGACAGTTGACCATTTCGTGAAATAACTTAAAATATTAATTATTTGGTGCTATTTATCATTAATAATAAGTAATAATATTACAAACAGATACATACCACTACTTTTGCAAGATCTTTATAGATTTGCTTCACAAAGTCCAGAAAATGATGTATCTGTGAGAGAAAGAAAAAAAAAAGTATAATAAAAAATATAAGAAGTTGCACTGGCTGCTTAATATTGCTATGAACACAACACAGCTGGAGATGATGCACTGTTTCACCTCCTGAGAAATCGGAGGTCGAAACTGCTTATGAAGTTCGATGATGATGCGCAGACAGATAAGCACATTTTCCTCACTTTCAATCTGAACAAAGAAAACAGAAAGGAATCAAAACGCTGCACATCAACAATAGAATAGTTACGATAAAGTATAAATACTGCCATGGTGTAGCTGATGTCCCACAAACCTCAAGGAAGCGAAACATCACAGAAAGGACATTCTTTACGTGAGGTCGCAGGTGCTCATTGGTAGGGATGCGGTGGATAATTTCCAGGACCAGTTTCCTTAATTGCTGTAAGAGATTATTCGAATAAGAATCCTGATTGTGTTTAAATTATAAAAGATTTAGGTTCAAAGTAACACTGCAGAAAGAGCTTAAAAGCACCTGGGTGGGCTTCTCCTGAAGAAACTGCACCTCTCCATCCTGAAGAAAGGTGAGAAAGCGAGGGATGATGTGCTCCAGAAAAGTGGAGTATTGTGGCGATGATGTCACATTCTAGAAAAAACAAGGTTTAAGAATATAAAAGATAAGAAACTAATATTTATATGAAAAAAACCCACAAAATTAGATTTGAAGTCAAGAGGAAAATAAAATAAAAAGATAATTCAAACATTAACATCCAGAGTAAATTTCTGATTTTAGGATGTTAAGGCTTACCTCAAAGTTTTCACTAACTTCCTGCATCATTTTCAGCTTGGTTTCATCCTCTAAAATTCCCACCAGAGAAAGCAATGTACAGTTGGTGAATCAGGTATTATCAGATTTCCTTTTACCAGCAAAATGTTTTAATTACACACAAAACAACCCGTTACAGTAATCCCTCTCTCTCTCTCTCTCTCACACACACAAGGTTTCAGGAACCATTACCGCTGTCCATTCAAGACTTGCCAGGCTTCTTTCAGTCTACACACAATCAGTACTCAAGTCTTCTGGTATGTTCAGCATGAAAACCATTTAGTCATTGGAAACTTGGCCATATTTGCGAAAACTGATTGCTAACAATGAACTGCAGCTACATGTGACCTGCTCTAGCACAATACAGATTAAGACGCATAGTAGTGTTTTGAGTAAAAGTCAAAGTAATTTGAAAATGGCTTAACTGGATGATATCATCAAAAATACATCCTTCAAAGCATAATCTTCCACATGATCAAGTTCAAATATTCACAAACACAATCTGTCCATGATAAAATACCTGTTTAAGAAAGGGTCCAATGTCCGTGTCATTGAAAAACAATAGAAATATCCATTATTTTGCCAATTTTTAATCTGCTTTTGTGATTTCTCAGGGTATTTCCTTATTATCCATATTCGGTACCAGAAAACTCTCCCTACTTATAGAGTCCCAGAAGGATTTCCCAAATCATATAATGGTAAACCAAAGAGAAGCCTCAAAACAGACATGACTCTGTATAAATAGAACTCATCCATTGCTAGGAAGACGCTGTGAAGATCTCACTGATTGGTTGAAAGCCAGATTCATCTAGTTTATTGATGTTAGAGTGTTTTGAATGTGAACATTCAGAAACTGATTCAGTAACTGTAATTGCTATTTTCTCAAAAGAAGCATTTCCTGATTAGAGACATACAAAGTGATGTAACTCATTCATGCTATAATCATGTATTATACCTCATTTTGAAGCATATTGAATTCTCTTTCCAAATATATCAATATCTCAGTATGTCAAATTTCCTACTCAATCCCTATTATGCTGGAGCAGGTCAACATATTCACATTACCTCAGAAGGTGTAAGGAGGACACCATTTTCAACTGAGGTTAAAAAGCAGGAGTTGAGACATACATTTCCATGTTTGTCTTTTCTTTGCACCAACCTAGCCAGTTAAGTATGATGAGTGATGTATAACATCCTCCTAAAAACAATGTACTGTAGAATTAACAGGAATGTGTTTCTCAATTGATTAAAACAAAAATACTTGCATAAACACAAAATAACTCATGAAGACTAAATAAGTGCTGCTGTTTTCTTTCTGATGCTGTGAGCAGGAACGTTGACTGAACGTGTTCAAGCCTCATTCACGAGTATGAACTTCAACTTCAGGGACATCTTTTTCAGCTTCTCCCGGTACACGGTTTCAGCATCAGAACCCACAGACAAATGAATTATTTTACAGTCTAGTAGTATTAGCCTTCTGGATTAGAAAAGTATCGGGCATGCTCTGTGTACTTGGTGGACGCGTGACGTTGACAGACACGCCCCCATCATGCTCAGTTAACACGAGGATCTACGAGCCCCACTCTGTCACTGTGCTGTCATATGAAGTGGCGTGGATGGTGAGATGCCTGGTTCTACTCACGCGTATTGTTGTCGGTGAGGGCGGCCACGAACTGCAGGTACTTCTTCATGAGGGTGGTCTGATCCACCACGGTGGCGCTAGGTGTGGCCACGAAGGCCATGATGGCAGTGTGTGCAGCTCAGTCAAGGTTGGACCAGGGTGTGAAGGGTTAATCAGCTCAGACTCATCCTGTCTGCAATGACATGGAAATCCCACACACACACACACACACACACACACACACACACACACAAAACACACACACACACAGAGTCCATCAGTCACTCAAACCACCTTCACGTTAACGTTACACGTCAATGTCACTACCTTGGTGTGATCACCTCACTGCTTCTGATAAATCAGTGCATGATATCATTAACTGTTCAAATAAACACAGAACCTGGCAGCTACTAAAACTATCAATGATAACCAGCAATGTACACGATGCATCAGTGAGGCGGTGTCGCAAACAGTCTGCAGTGCAGAACACTGGGCTTTACAACCACGTACACAACAGCCATCACAAACACATGCATACATGCATCCATCACAGCATGGTGTACAAGCTGCACCCAAACTTCATTAAGCATCCCAGTCAACTTTTCAACTGCACGCGCGCCAAGCTGCAGGCTACAGACCGAGCGGCTAAGCTAAGCAGCTAATGCTAACATCACGAGCGGCTGCTGCTCTGCAGTAAACAGCAAACACCACTCTGCGGTGTGAAGTTAGAGAGAGTACACCAGCCTTAAAACACGAAATATTCCACCCTCAAACACAGACACTTCAAACACAGACTGTAAGAGACATACCCGCCGGTGGGTGTGAGGTTTTACACTGGAAATAAACACACACACACACCATTCAAATCACACGGTCGCTAACTTCGCTAACTTAGCAACACGGTGCCAATTCAATGCTAACACGTTAAACCGTCGCTTTCACCTTTAAACACAAAAAAACCAAACATTCCCGTGCACACAAATCCAAACAACACCAAGAGGTTATATTCTACATTATACAAATAAAGATAAAACGACAGAAATATAATAAAAGAAACAGCATCCACTGACTCACCAGCACACTGAAGCCGGAAGTAGTTTTATTTGTATTTCCGCTCACACTGAATCAAACACGGCGGAGGGATTTTGAAGAAACTCGCACTCCTTCAGTCGATTGAGTGACTAATCCTGTGCACATCTCCGATTTAATATCAAACCAAATCACGGAGAGTGTGTCTTTTCTAACATCTCACACCCTTAAAGAAGCTAAATGTGCGCCTATCTAAAATCTGCGGCATTTTAACTCCATATTATAGTCCTATGCGGAAGGATATTCCATTGTAGTAGAAGTGAGAAGACCATCGAAAGCAATGGTCTTTCATTTCCATTGTAGAATTCAATTTCTGTGTTCAAATAAATGCAGTACAATCGTTTCTATGTAGTTTGCGCAAAAACTAAAAATAATATAAATTATAAATCTTTCTAGTCATCGAATATATATCTATGTAAAAGTGTAAACATGTCAACATACCAAAATTACTTAATTTCATATAGAAGTTCAATTTACATGAAATACTGAACTCGTTTAAAATTTAAACCATTTAAAAATTATTTCAAAACGAACCAACGAAGCTTAATGTCAACCTTCACTCATTCAATTTTATGGACACAAAAGAAAGGGCTGGTTGTCCTATAAACATACAGGTGTGATTATATTCAGGAACCACATGAGGGCGCTGTTTTCTTTCAATTGACTCTATGCAAAAAAGACAATCCAATACAATGTACACTATATTGCCAAAAGTATTCACTCACCCATCCAAATTATTGAATTCAGGTGTTCCAATCACCTCTATGGTGTATAAATTCAAGCACCTGCTTGAAATGCAGACTGCTTCTACAAACATTTGTGAAAGAATGGAGATAGGATGCCACCTGTGCAACAAGTCCAGTCGTGAAATTTCCTCACTACTAAATATTCAACTGTGGAATAAATATTAAATATTCAAAAGTGGAAGCAAATGGGAACTACAGCACCTTAGCCACAAAGTGGTGAAATGACACAGCAGGGTCAGCGGATGCTTAGGCACATAGTGTGCATAGGACGCCAACTTTCTGCAGAGTCAATCGCTGCAGACTTCATGTGCCATAAGAATAGCTCAAGAACAGTGTGTAGAGAGATTCATGGAATGGGTTTACATGACCAAGCAGCTGCATCCAAGCCATACATCACCAAGTGCAATGCAAAGCGTTGGATGCAGTGGTGTTAAGCACGCCGCCACTGGACTCCAGAGCAGTGGAGACACATTCTCTGGAGTGACAAATCACGCTTCTCCATCTGGCAATCTGATGGACGAGTCTGGGTTTGGCGGTTGCCAGGGGAACGGAACTTGTCTGACTGCATTGGGCCAAGTGTAAAGATTGGTGGAGAGGGATCCTGATGTGGGGTTGTTTTTAAGAAGCTGGGCTTGGCCCCTTAGTTCCAGTGAAAGGAACTCTGAATGCTTTAGACAATTTCATGCTCCCAACTTTGTGGGAACAGTTTGGGAATGGTCCCTTCCTGTTCCAACATGACTGCGCACCAGTGCACAAAGTAAGGTCCATAAAGACATGGATGAGTGAGTTTGGTGTGGAAGAACTTGACTGTCCTGCACAGAGTCCTGACCTCAACCCAATAGACACCTTTGGGATGAATTAGAGCAGAGACTGCGAGACAGGCCTTCTCGTCTAACATCAATGTCTGCCCTCACAAATGCGCTTCTGGAGGAATGGTCAAAAATTCCCATAAACACTTCTAAACCTTGTGGAAAGCCTGCCCAGAAGAGTTGAAGCTGTAATAGCTGCAAAGGGTGAGCCGACGTCATATTAAACCCTGTGGATTAAAAATGGGATGTCACTTACGTTCATGAGCATGTGAAGGCAGATGGGTGAATACTTTTGAAAATATAGTGTATGTATGTATGTACACCGTTCAGGTATAACCACCACCTGACTGGTCTGTGGCTAGGCAGCTCTATACACAGTAAGCTGCAGTGCACTGTGTGTTCTGATACCCTTCTATCATCGTCAGCATGAACTGTTTCAGCAGTCTGTGGTACAGTAGCTCTTCTGTGAAATCAAATCAGATGTACAAGCCTTCACCCCCACATGCATCAGTGAGCCTTGGGCACCCATGACACCCATGACACTCTTGCCAGTTGTCATTCCTTGGAGTAGCACCTTTCCTTCTTAAATAGAAAATACCAGTTCTTACCATCAAAGGGACAGGGACTGGAGGCCTGTTTCTAAATTACATTTAATAGAAGTCTTAGTCTTAAAAAAGAGAGAGAAAAAAGAAAAAAAATTCTTACCATCAAATACTTTCATTCCACATTTTGTTGCTTTTTGTGGAATAAGCCTAGATTGAAGAGTTGGCCCACTAGCATGAATGATTAGCTTAGCACAAGTTGTGATGGCTCCTTTTTTTTAATGTACTAATGTATGTACTAATGGTAAATGTGATTTGCTTGTAATCGAGTAGCCAATCATAGCACTGGATTGCTCCAATCCAGTTGGTACAGATAGAATAATCAATGTTATTCACTCACCTGTTAGTGGTCATAATGTTTTTAATATTAGGGCTGATCAATTTACATATACATCCTTCCATCCATTATGTATATACCATTAGAGCATTAGAGAGAGAGAGAGAGAGAGAGAGAGAGAGAGAGAGAGGGAGAGAGAGAGAGAATCGTTCATACAAGTATTAAATCAGCTGATTGTCAAATCTATAGTCATGCAGAACAGATCAGGTAACATTCACATCAACTATCAGAGGCAGTGTGATCTCAGTGGCACTGGACCATGGCATTGTTAAAGTGAGATTGGCTTTCTATAACTGCTGATCTCCTGGGATTTTCAGACACAGCTCTAGAGTCTATTGGTTCTCCTCCTGTCAGCCAGAGAAGTAATGTGCACCCATCATGGGTACAGGCTCACCCAGACTGGACAGCTAAAGACTGGGCAATTAGAAGAAGATTTTCCTTCTGACAATGAATTATCACTATAACAAATGATAATGAAAAAATAGCCATCTGGTTAATAAAGTCATTTTGCAACTTTGTCATGTGACTGAACACGATCAGAATAGCCATGCTGGAGTGCAATAATATGATACAGATGGTGTAAAGGTTGCATTATCATTTCAATGGCTTCAGCGTTGAGCTGCGCCAACATGAAAGAAGAGCTGCCATCCTGTGACCTCCAGCGAATGAAACTTCAAAACAGATTAGCTCGATATATTCAGATAAAGCAGATCAAACAGGCAGAGCCAGAGTTTGGAGATAATGTGTGGTGTGCTTGTATGTTGTTTGATCAAATGTAGACCTTCACCAACCTGAGAGCTGGTGAAATATGACATAATCTGAATCTCTGAATTATGGATGAAGGTATGTGTGATTTATATGTGCTCTAGAAAATGATCCAAAATACAGACTTTTCATGTTGCTGTACAATACATTTTAGACTTATGGTATATTTTGGCTAAATATATGAAATGAAGTCATGCAAACAAATGAATTGTCTACTCTTACTTATTTAACCAGGTAAGTCCCATTGAGATTACAAGATCTCTTTTTCAGGGGAGTCCTGGCCAAAATGGCAGCAGCAACAAGTTCTATATATACAGACCATCAAATACATCAAACAATACACAAACACACACACACACACACACACACACACACACACACACACACACACACACACACACACACACACACACA
>JAOUQZ010000051.1:16709540-16723330 GCA_028564935.1 Neosilurus hyrtlii
ACACACACACACACACACACACACACACACACACACACACACACACACACACACACACACACACACACACAAGCATGATTTGGCTAAGAGGTAAAGCAGTTATATTTGCCAAACAGTTTAATCCTTCATTGGTCGCGGGGAGGCCGGAGCCTATCTCAGCTGACAGTGGGTGAACACACCGAACAGCCACCAGGCCACTGCAAGGCAACACATACAACCATTCACACTTACATTCATACCTAAGGGCAATTTCAAACAGCCAATTAGCCTAATGCACATGTCTTTGGACTGTGGGAGGAAACCAGAAGAGGAAACCCACACGCATGGAGAGAATATGCAAACTGCACACAGATGTGAGGAAATTACTGCTAACCACTGAGTAGGGCAGTTGTGGTTTAGTGTTTAAGGTGATGGGTTACCAATCCGAAGGTCAGTGGTTCTATCACCACTGTTGGGCCCTTGAGCAAGGACCTTAATGCTCAGTTGTATAAAAATGATAATTGTAAGTCGCTCTGGATAAGAGTGTCTCCAAATGCTGTAAATGTAAAGCTACCATGGTATGATGTATAGTTTATAGAATTTTATGCCTTTATATATATATATATATATTTCATTATTTCCTCTCCGTTACTGACCTACTATAAAGACACAGATTGACTGTTAATAGCAGGTGATTAGTGTTTTATAAAACATTTTCCTGCACTTCCTGAATTCATGTTGATATCAACTCAAGAGAGACTTGCAGCATGAACACATCAATCCTGCTCCCAGCTGCATTTCCCCAGTAACAGTGTCTCAGAACATATTATTGTGAAGCCCATTTTCTGAAAATGTGACTCAACACTGTATTTTTCTCTGCCGTAATGAAACCTGAATGGATGTCTGCTCAATGTTCACTCTAGCTGAAAATGTAACCCTTCTCAGAGCTTTTTATTTTATTTATTTATTTATTTATTTTTTAATCATTGAGCGGTCTATTTTATCTATTTCCTTTTACACAGTATAATGTTTGAGATTTCCGAAAGGTCTATTGAAATATCAAGAACTACATTCTTGCAAAAATGGGACATTTTACCTTTTTTTAATTAGAAAACTGAATATCAGGTCCCTGTTCCTTTTTAGAGGTGTGCACTTCCACCTCACAGCAAAAAGGTCCAGGGTTCAAGTCCTGGGCTTAGCAAAGGTGTTTTTATGTGGAGTTTGCATGTTCTCCCTGTGCTTGAGTGGGTTTCCTCCAGATACCAGGTACTCTAGTTTCCTCCCACAGTCCAAATACATGCACATTAGCCTAACTGGCTGTTCCACAGTGCTCTTAGGTGTGAATATAAGAGTGAATGGTCGTGTGTGTTTTGGCTCTGCTCACCTGTGTTTTGGTGATCTGTTCAAGCTGTGCCCCACCTTTGCCCAGAGTCGGCTGAGATAGGCTCTAGCCTACCCTAATAGGATTATGTGGGTCAGCAAATGAGTGAGTGGGTGAGAGTGTTCCTTTTAGAGCTCAGTACTAATGGAGGATTGGAAACTGACTGCTCAGATTTCCAGGCAAGATATTTTTACTTATCTAATGTGATTTTACTTATGTGATTGGCCACATATATAAATAATACAGTGAAATCCCTAGCGAAAGTGATGACCCCTTGTCAACTGGATTTAGATCTGCTTCATGTAAATATCATTGGTATAACAACAGCAAATAAGATTGATCATGCCTATTATTTCTCCTGAACAACTTTTGAACACATTGTATTTAATTCAAAAAAATATTTTTAAAATGCACATTCTTAAGCCATGAACCTACATTTGTACACTGTAACTGATTGCCGTAGTTCTTATGGTAATATACATGATTTGCTACAGTAATATACCATATGAATGTTCTACAGTAAGTAAACGTAACTACATTGCATGCCGGGAATTTTCTTTGGCACAAAGTATCTGCAACTTCCCACACACGGCTTTGTCTGCATTGATACTGTAATAGATTTTCGCAGATCGCCAAGTGAGTGCAACCACATGTTAATCACTCAGTAAACTGTATTAAACAAGGGCCAGAATAGTCAACATAAATACTCAAATAGCTTCTACGTGGCTTTTATTTCTGCAAGTGCACAAACTGACTGGATCTAACATTATAAAAATATTGGTTAGCATTGGCAGTGAAAAACTTTGCAGTAGGCCTGCGTGTAGATTAATGGCATCTTTCTATTAAACTCATTGTAGCGCCGTGCTGGGTGAGGTAGAACTTATTTATATATAAAATAGCATTTTTATTACTTTGAATGTCCTTTACATCAGGTGGTCATTATATGCTGTATAATAATTAGTACAATATACCATGCAGCAGCATGGCACATAAGAACTAAGGTTTCCAATTTACGAAAGTTACTGATCCGAAGGTCAGCGGTTCAGTCCCTACTATCACCACTGTTGGCCCTTGAGCAAGGCCCTTAACCCTCAATTGATCAGTTGTATAAAAAAAGAAGATAATTGTAAGTCGCTCTGCATAAGAACGCCTACCAAATGCTGTAAATAAATACATGCTGCCAGTAAGTTACTATAACTTTTACAGTAATTATTTTTCAGTGTCGACAGTGTCGATTGTGTGGTGGTGATGATGTCACCCATAGTTACATTAGCTATATAAGTATAAAGAATATTCTGTAGTTGTTGAGCAGACTACACATGAACCTGGACAACCGTGAACTTTTCACCAAGGATATTGCCATGAGACCCAAGACTTTTCACACCATGAGTTGTCTTCTTCTGTCGGCCTACAACTGCCTCTCCTCCGGCTAACTTATTTAGTTTATTGTCAACTGCTATATTCATTGTCTCATTTGTAATAAAATATTAAACCAACTTCTTTTGCCTGACCTGGATTGTTCCGAGCACTTCTGGAACCCGCGCCAGTCCGTCACAACATCAACATCAAAAAGTGTCAGAATGTAGGTTCTGATTTATTTAGTGTATGTTCAATTGCTGCCATGGCTACAAAAAAGTTCAGTTGAGGACTGCCCTGACTGTAACACTGTAATACTGCAGACGTCAGTGGTCAGAAGTTTTATGCTGACAATGAGATTAGAAGGCTTGACCTTTTTAAAAAGTAATTTTTTGCCAAGCTTGTGCTCTGTTGATGGCCAGCATTATGTAACATTACTTTCTGTTTATATTAGAATCTCTCGTATTTTCTGGTATGGGCTGATAAGCATCTTTTGGTGTGAGTAACCCGTTGACAATTATATTTGTATTTTGTCCTTTATGTGTCTAATATACTGAGCCTGGTGTTAAAGGTATGAGAATTTTGATAGCTCAGCAGTGCTAGAACGTAGACTGGAATCACCTTTCACTGCAGTGGCCGCTGCAGAGAGCCGAGTCGGGGTCACTCTGCTGCTTACAGCACAGTTTATGCATCCATGTATGCATCTATATATACATATAAATATATCATTATATACTAGAGAGTTAGCTTAACTGCTCAGTGGAGACTTCTTTCCACTATTTGCTGCTAATTTTGATATTTAAGCTAGCTTGTTGACTCATATTCTAACTAGCAAACCACTTTGAGGTTGTGAGGGAATAAATCATGACAGTTAACACCAGCTACAATAATGTATAGCTGGAATGAGCTTAACAAAAGATCTTATGAAGGTTGGCTAGTCTCTCTCTTTTTTAAAATCGACTACACTGACAGAACATGCAGAAGGCATAACCTTTCTTTAGATGGGTATATGTCAGGTTGTTGTTTATATGTTTTTTTGTAAATATCTTTTATTTGGTTACATTCAGTGAAATGATTCCAGTAGTACAGTAGCGTTTTACGTATGTACCTCCACCAAGGGAGGATCTTATGAAATCAGTTGTGCGTCTGTAATGTCTGTTACCCTGTGTGTGACTTTGACCACAAAAACAACTGGACAGATTTCCATGAAATTTTGTCCAAATATGGGTCTATCAGTCTCACTAAATTCTTTAAATTAACTCACTAAACTCATTAAATTCTTTGTTCTGGTATATATTATGTGGGTCATGCTGCTCATCAGCTAAACTGACAGCTTTGTGTGGCTGTGTGTTTGTGTTCAGCATTGTCTAGATTCGAACTGGTTATTTTGGGTGGCACAGCGGCGTAGTGGTTGTCGCGTCCACCTCACAGCAAGAAGGTCCTGGGTTCGAGTCCCGGGAATGGATGCTTCTGTGCGGAGCTACATGTTCTCCCGTGTTTGCATGGATTTTCTCCGGGTGCTCCAGTTTCCTCCCACAATCCAAAGACATGCAAATAGGGCTAAAGGACTGTTCCAAATTGCCCCTAGATGTGAATGTGAGCGTGAATGGTTGTGTGTGTGTGTGTGTGTTGGCTTTTCAGGGAGTACCCCGCCTTCGCCCAGTGTTGGCTGAGATAGACTTCAGCCTCCTTGCGACTGTAGTAGGGTCAGGTGCGTCAGAGTGAGTGAGTGAGTGAGGGGTTCTTTTCATTGGGTTATGATTTCACGCGCATTCCTAGTGACGTAAATACGATGAACCTGTCGGGAGGGGAAGAAGAGTGGAGGCTTTAATCTGGCCGTTTCAGTGTGAGTGCAGGACTGAGAGGGGATCATACCACGTGAAAAGTCACCGACATGACAAATGAAGCAGTGTTTAGTAAGAAAGTGACTTAAAAGACAACACAGAACAGTTAAACCTGTTTTTTCTGAGTTGTCCATCATCATCATCATCATCATCATCATCATCATCATCATCATTGTTATTGTTATTATAACCTCCGAAAATGAGGCTGGTGTCCGTTTTGCTGATGTGCGTCCTGAGCATCCCCTGTGTGAGATCAGTCCCCGAGCAGCAGCAGCAGCAGCAGCAGCAGGAGGAGAAGCGCTTTCTGTGCACCGTGATCCCCGTGGATAAAGATCCGAGCTGTCCCGTGCATGCGGAGTTTGTTCAGACTGTTCAGGGTGAAAGCTTGAGGAAGACTGTGGTGCAGCTCCGGGAAACTGTCCTCCAGCAACAAGAGACAATAACCCATCAGCTGGGGGCAATCAAAGAGCTCACATCCAAACTGTCCCAATGTGAAACCACTTCGGAAGAGTCTTCATCCTGGAGAAATAGTCCAGACACGATGGATGATGTCCCGAGAGATCCAAGCGAAACTCTGGACACCCTGGCGAAGACCATGCAGAGTCTGAAGGACAGGCTCCTAAACCTGGAGGTGAGAAGGACTGCTTCTGCTTTTAAGCACAAGTTTATACAATATGTACTGGAATGTCAGGGGTGACTGGTTCCATCCAGATCAAATGAAATCATTCGCACTGATATACGGGTAAAACACACACACACACACACACACACACACACACACACACACACACACACACACACACACACACACACACACACATGCATAACTTCAGGGGACAATATATATAGACTTACATAAATTTCCTGGAGACTTACCCTAAACCTTAACCACTGCTTTACCCTTTAAAACATCTCTCCGCCTTACAATATCAAAATAGAATGATTTACATTATGGATGCTGGCATTTTATCCTAGCAAGGAAAAAAATGTCCCCATAGTGACTGTAAAATGTAGGTCCCCACAACATGATAAATGCCTGGACAAAACACACACACACACACACACACACACACACACACACACACACACACACACACACACACACACACACACACACACTAGTTATATGTTAGAAGAGTAGTCCCACAACACTTGATGATAACTATATGTACTGACATTAGTACCTCTTCTATAAATTTGTGCTGTCAATCTTGTTTACTCTAAGAGCTTTTTAATTTCAGTAATTAAGTGTGGGCAGTGAAGATTAACTGGGATTATCCCCCATCGTGTTCTATCTATATCTCTTACCCTATGTAACCCTGACACCACTCTAATAAGTGAAGAGTGTCAATTAATTAGTTTCCCACCCTCCCCCTCCTACCTGGATAATAAGTGAATAACATGGTGAATGAAAATAATTCTAGTTTAGTTGTAGTTTTACTCTGTTCAGCTTAACTAATTCATATGGTTCTTATAAAACTTTTGGTTCAACTCAGACGCCCCTGTTCAACCCCAAAAATATTAGTATTCCACTTTTTTGAGGCAAGTGTGCAACAAATGATCAGAGCATTACTGCATCATTATTATTAGTGATGCATATATGTAAATATGGGTTTTGGTATGAATTCAGTGTCGTTATTCAAAATAATTATGGTATACTTTTTGTCAAAACAAAAGAGTACAGTCTTAAATAGTTTTCTGAATCTGTTTGTTAACTTTTGTGCTCACACTTCATGAAGTTATAATGTACTGTGGGTGCAACTTGATCTTCCTGTATGCATACCATTTTGAATGTATCTTTGTTATAAAATTGTTATGAATATCGTTTGGTTTTGTTGTTCAAAGCAACAGCAGATGCGAGCCGACATCTCTGGAGCACCTTTCCCAAGTGAGCTGCGAGATCTGCTACAACGTAGACTGGGCGATCTAAAGAGCCAGCTGCTGCAAAAAGTCAGTGAGCTGGAGGAAGAGAGGTCACAGCTGTACAACGAGACATCCGTTCATCGCCAGCGAACAGAAAACACCATAAGCACGCTCATTAACAGAATCTCTGACTTGGAGAAAGGTATTCACACCCATTTATATACCTTACTTAATGCTTATCAGGTTTATTCCCCCTCAGATTTCCCACTGCATCAGCGTTTAAGTTTTTAATGCAGTGATGAACAGGTATTTGATATTAAAGTAGAAGTCTACAGCATTGGGAAGAGTTAAGGCCTATTTTGCTGTTATACAGAGATCTCTGTTTCCCACCCGAGGTGGCCCATTACTAATTCACACTCTCTGCCAGCAGGTACAGGATTCAAGTCTCCTGAGGATTTTAAACTCTCCCTACCCCTGCGCACAAACTACCTTTTTGGCCGAGTGAAAAAGAGCCTTCCCGAAATGTATGCCTTTACTGTTTGCATGTGGCTCAAATCTGGAGCCAGCCCTGGCATTGGGACCCCTTTTTCTTATGGTGTCCGCGGGCAAGCAAATGAGATTGTCCTGATAGAATGGGGCAACAATCCCATAGAGCTACTCATCAATGACAAGGTAACTATAATTGTATTCAAGCTATTTCTGTGAGAGCATTTCAGTTTCCGTTGGTTACAAATATCTTTAGCCGCAATATATTTTAAAAATATGTATAGCTGAAAAGAACATTTACATAATACCATTTAAATTGGTCTTTATTCACATTCACACCCTTACAAATTTTCTCACCCTTCCATCCTTATGGAGGTGGCACAGTTACCTCTGTCACTGAATGATGGAAGATGGCATCACGTCTGTATTACCTGGACTACCAGAGATGGTGTATGGGAGACTTACCAGGATGGTCAAAAACTGGGCTCAGGAGAGAACTTGGCCCCATGGCACCCCATTAAACCTGATGGGGTCCTCATTCTGGGCCAGGAACAGGTAACAATAACAGCAAACCTCCATCCATCCCTGATCAGGGTCATGGGGAAGCTGGAGCCAATCCCAGCGGACTTTATGCAAGTGGCAGGGTACCCCTGAAAAGGTCTACAGAGACATATTAAAAGTAAATAGACAACCCTCATTATAGAGTTCAGTCTATAAAACTTGTCTGATCAATCTTCTTCATATATAATTTTTTTTTTAGATTACAGAATACCGTATAAATTGTTTATAGCAACTAGTAATGCCACAAAAACTAGCAGTCTGATTTTCAAAGATAGTGTATTGTGGTTCAATCTGAGGGTAGCCAGCATCGGACAGCATAAAACCTTGGGATGCCTCTCACCACAGTCAACAGAATGATTCACGAGCAATGAAAAGGTATCAACAGCATCACACTCAGGTCATCCTGGACCCTCTGACAGGTGTCTTCAGATGTCCAGTGTATTGTTGAAATGAATCCCTGTTGTAAGGCAACTGATGTTGCAGAAAAACTCTAAGTAGATCGAAGTACTTCTGTGAGGTATCTATATACAGGGTAAACACAGACACAACCAACCATTCACACTTATATGCATGACTATGGTCAATTTGGAGTAGCCAGGTGATTTAATGTGCATGTTTTTGGATTGTGGAAGGACACTGGATTACCTGGGAAAAACCAATAAAAACACTGGGAGAACATTTATACTCCACAGAGAATACTTTTACCTTAACTCAGATTCAAACCCAGAACCTTCTTGCTGTGAGGCAACAGTGCTAACCACTGAGCTAATATGAAGCCACCATGTTGCAGAAATACTTGAAAGAATGCATGTGCATACATCCTCGACCCTGTTTACACTTGATTTTTTTAATACGCCTTGTATCACGAGTGTCTGGTGCTAAATAAATGTATATAAATAAATAAATAAATTATATGACCTCCGACACTCAATCACTTAAACCATGTGCTGTTTTTTAAGGAGATAAATTTAATATTTAAAATGGTTAGAAATTGGAATGAAGCCTAGCGAAGCAGAGGAGCCCAAAACGAGCCCAGTGTTTTGGGATTTTTCATTGTAGAGTCGATCAAGAGCAGTGGTGGTTAGGGCTCTAGGTTACTGATCCAAAGGTCAGGGGTTCACCAAGCTGACACTGGTGGGCTCTTGAGCAAGACCCTTAACCCTCAACTGCTTAGGAGTTGAGGGTTAAAGGTAAGGGTATTAACGAATAAACCCTGGAAGGAACAGCAATCCTTTACAGGGCACCATGAACACACGGAGGAAGGAAACCCACACAGACATGGGAAGAATGTAAAATTTCACACAGACATCAAGGATGGAACTGGGGACCAGGAATACTACCTGCTGCTTTACCAGCTTTAATAATACAAAGAAGTTCTACATGGAGGAATGGAAGAAGGTCCAAATATGTGCAGCAGTGCAGATCATTTTAAAACTTGTGTTTTTATTTGAAAAAAATCCATCAATCAAATACTAATGAAAGGTGCAGTGCAGTGTATGTTGACTCAAGTATTACAGTTGACAATCATAAATACTTGTAATGACAAAAGAGTTATCATGTTTTCACTGCAGCTGCAATTCACCTTTACAGACAGCAGAGGGTTTGATAAATTATAAACTACTTATAATACATGTACTGTATGTTTACTAAAAAAAAAAAAAAAGGATCAATGTCATTGTTGTCCATTCATGTCTCAATTTTCCATATGGTATATTATCTGTAACTCCTCCTTGAATTTTCTTGCTTAATTGAGAATAAATAAATTGATCACTGCTTTTTTGTGGTTTATGGCCTCAACAGGACATGGTTGGAGGCCGCTTTGATGCCACGCAGGCATTCGTTGGGGAGCTGAGTCACTTCAACATCTGGGACCGAGTTCTCCGAGCTGTAGACATCAGTGCCATGGCCAACTGCTCCTCCTATATGCCTGGGAATGTGGTGGCCTGGACTGACAGCAACATCGAGGTGTTTGGTGGAGCTTCTAAAGGCTCACTTGAGTTATGTGAAGATAGGCTTTTCAATAATTAAACACTTATGTATCGGTAATGTTCTTTTCTTATGGATCTAGAGCAGATATCACAGAATGAAAAGTTTTGACCATTGAAATATAACAGAGTCTGTTTTTTATTTTATTTATTACATTTGAATGAACTTATATGTATTGAATTATATGATGTAGATTTTTGGTCCGAGTCAGTTGAAGTTTTATACAGTGAAAACACTGGAGTTTATCTCAGTTGACACTGGTCGAGGGCAGGGTACATCCTGAACAGCCAGACCATCACAGGGCTCCAAAATAAATTATAAAATGAAAATTGGTTTTAAAGGAAGTTCAGTGCTTTATGTTCAGGTTTAGTGGGCAGTGGTGGCCCGGTGGTAGGGTGCTAGATTACTGATCCCAAGGTTGGGGGTTCAAGCTCCACTATCAACAGGGTTGTCACTGCTGTCCCCCCCACACACAGTGCAGCTAACTGGGTTATCAAATGAGGTCATGTCTCCCACTGTCTGTGGTGAGAAGCATGTAAAAGAACCATTGCTGATTTTCATCAAGAGTAGGTTGCATTGCCATCAGCGTGTTTCTGCCCTGCGATGGCCTAGTGAGCTGTCCAGGGCGTACTCTGTCCTCTCTCCTGAGTCGGCTGAAATGGGCGCCAGTCTCACTGCGACCATAATTAGGATTAAGCGGTTCAGAAAATGAATGAATGTTCAGGTTTGGCTTTGTAGTTTAGTGTTTATTCAATGACTAATGATTCTCTTACATTGTATAAAAGGCCTTTGTTGAAAATTTTTGTGCCAATGCTTATACTGCTGTTTAATAATGAGAGAATAAACAGTATGAATATTACTGAAAAATAAAAACACTTATAACTGTTACTGCATACTCGCTATAATGATAGTTGTCAGTATTGTGTATCAAAGTATCAGTTCATTTGATCCAGTCAATGAAAGGATAGAACCACAGACAACAGCTCATTTAATAATGGAGAAGCAGGGATGCACTTAAAAGAGAAACTCATGTTAGCTTCTTAGACTTATAAGCTATCAACCTTAAATTCAGTATTAACAACAATCGGCCATCCAGTGATTAAAATTTCTGCAAATGTAATTTTTCATCATTGAATGCACACACTAGCAGTAATATCAGGATTTATTTTAGAAATAGGTCTCCGAAATAATAAGTTAACTCACAATGCACTGCTGACTGCTGTGTTAAACCAGGTAGCTGCTCCTTTTAAAGCCACAGTTAGAAAAGGTTGCTCTCAGGTTAGGTGCAATAAAGAGCATTTGAAAGGTTGATCATTGGAACTGGAGAAATGGGGAGCATAGCAAATCAGAAACGGTGCTTGTACTGTTCAAGTTAGAGAAAGTCCCTAGAGCACAGGTTGGTTTGCCAATTTGACAAAATTGTGGAATAAAAAAAGGGCAGCATGGAGGTATAGTGGTCAGCATGTCCACCTCGATCACTGCAAGAAGTTTCTGGGTTTGAGTCCCAGGCCCAGCGAGGGTGTTCTGTGTGGAGCTTTCACAATTTCCATATTTTCTTTGGTTTTCTCTGGATACCGCCCACAGTCCAAAGACATGTACCTTCTGCTACTTGGCTGTTCCAAATTGCCCCTAGGTGTGAGTGTGAGTGTAAATGGCTGTATGTGTGTTGGCCGTGCGTTGGACTGACCAGCTGTTCAAGGTGTACTTACGCAGAGTCCACTGAGATAGCTCCAGGTCCCCTGTGACCCTAGTAGGATAAATTGGTTTGGTAAATGGATGAGGGGATGAAGCAAAAAAGCTTTACTGGTACCCAGTGGTAGCATGGTGTCCAGCCTCACATACAGTCGATGGACCCAATTGATAGTGCACTTTCCTTGCAAAGGGCGGGATCAAGTAAAGGTTTGCGTGTATAAAAATGTGTGCAAACTCATTGCACATGCAAAAAAAAAATTACAAACTGATTTACTAACAGTGTGAACTAAGGATTGCGACTTGCAAAGGTGCAAAATAGTGCGTCTGCATCCAGTTACCTGGCTGACCATCTGTCTGCAGTGCATGGCAATAGCCTGAGTGTCGCTCCTGACCGGATTTAAGGGAGGTGGCTGAACTTCTGAAGTTATATATTTACATATAAAAAGTTTTTTGCCGATGTTTTATTATACGCTAATTTTCCTTTTGTTCTTGTTCTGATGCCTTGATGTCTTCTTTTCCCTTCATCCACTGTTCGCATCGTTTTACCAACAGCATTTACTTTCTCAGATTTCAGGTTTTCTCCCATAGAGCGTTCCTTTGTGTGATCGTCAGATTTCTTTGCTGGAGATCATTTAAGTGTTTATTGGCTTCATCTACCAACACCTCCAATTCTGTAAGGACCAATTTCATTTTGCACTCCAAACTCGCCGTGGCACAAAACATGAAACATGCAAAACCCTCATTTAAATGGGTATGTCTTCATCACGTTTGCACTTGTTGTCATTTACGCAGTCACTCTTAGTAAATTACACGCAAACCGTGGTTCCACCCCACACGCAACATTCCAGATTGCGCCGCAAATTACTACACGCAGATTGAGATCTTAGTAGGTCTGGCCCATATTGGCTAACATGTATTTTTCACCTTAATTTACATTTGCTCATGCACTTGAGTGTTTCTAGTCAACTGAAAAATATCATGAATAAACACACAACTGGGGCCTCATGTACAAAGGGTGCACCCGCACAAAAATGAGGGGTGCGTCCTCTCCCACGGCAAAGTTCACATATATGAGGAGTGAAATGTCGGTGGAAACATGTGGCGCCTCACGGCAACTCCACGGCTGGCGTGCGCGTGTTTCTGCAGCTGTTGGTGATTTGGTGACACTTCGAGGTGAAGCTGGGAAACTGTTTATAATGTGAACATTAGTCCTCAGAGTTAATAAAAGCGAGAGCAGGTTTTCCCTCATGTAATTGACTGCACACACACTGCTATAAATGAATTTGTTTATGTCAACAGGAAGCATTTTCATTCGATCACTGTACAGATCACATGTGATGCGCAAACGCAATGAACTAACACTGTGGCGAGGTTTCTTGGTTCAACACACGGTTCATACACCCTGAGTAACACATGGTTGGGAACTACAAGCTGGCACTGTGCACAATGGGTGGTTGATTTCAACCATAACAAAGAGGCAAGGACACAGAATTCACTTATTCACCAATGCATTTAATGAGTCACAGATATTTGTGAGGATGCCTATCAGCATATCATGATATCAGCTGGTCATTTATGCTTCTCACTGTTTCCTCTTGTGACTCCAGCACAGCGCGGGGAGGACGCGGCCAGTCTGTTGGGCGGCAGCAGCAGCCGGTGGTTTGGGCACACTGGTGCCGGAGCGGCCGCGGATGGTGGTGGAGGAATCCCCCGAGTCTGTGACGCCAGATCTGCCGCGGATGGTGAAGGAATCTCCCGAGTCTGTGGCACGTTGCTGTGGCTGCGTGTCCTCCGTCTCATTGTCTGTTTTTTTTAATGTACTTAATCATGAGTCAAAGTTTTGGATATCCTCTTTCTTGAACTGTCATGTTTAAATTAATCAAACCAAACAGCATGCACACATTTCCGCATGAACGTCTGTAAGATTACAGGGCTGTGAGAAGCTGTTCACTCGTGTGAGGTACAAATATGGACATATCTACCTTGGGGGTAATCGGAGTCCCCCACATGCGCTCCCACCACCCCTGAAAGAGCAGCGTCACCTATGATTGCTCATACAGGGTGAGGTATCCTCCTCTCCTGTCCCCTCACCTGATTGGGCAGACTTTGGGGGTGGGCAGCCCGACCTCCACTTAACGGCCACCTTTAAGTCTCACTTCTTTTTTAACTCCGTGTGTGTGTGTACGCCTTTCCGACCCTCACACACACTTTTCCACTCAGTCCTCTCGCGGTTGTTGTTAATGGTGGAGGACAGCGTGCCAAACAGTACATTTCTGCGCGCCTCTAATTCACACTCAGTGATCGAACTGTAAGGGTTTTCTGATCCAGCAAAGAGGGAAATCTCTGGTGCAGGGTTCATTTAAATGTGATTTGCATATTTAAATGGGGGATTTTCTGGATTTAAGTGTACATGAGGCCCCTGGTTTTACAAACATTAGTAAGTTGGCCCATGGCTTTGAAACCCTGCCAAATTGAGTGGGCCTTTATTGTATATATGAATTATCATCATCATCATCATTGTTATTATTATTATCATTATTATTATTATTCATTCATTCATTCATCTTCATTCATTCATTCATTTTCTGAACCGCTTATTCCTAATTAGGATCGCGGGGAGGCTGGCGCCCATCTCAGCCGAC
>JAOUQZ010000051.1:16723988-16737984 GCA_028564935.1 Neosilurus hyrtlii
CTGTGAGGCGGACGTGCTAACCACTGCGCCACCGTGCCGCCCTATTATTATTATTATTATTATTATTATTATTATTAATAATAATAACAATAATAATATTAATAATAATAATAATTGTGCTGCATTCTTGGATTTCTTTTTGGCTACTTTTAATGCCATTGAAAATGAATATAGCAGCCTTTGCATAAACTGTCAAAGCTAATACATTAAAGTGAAATAATAGTGGTCATGACTGTGACTATGTTCAGTTGAGGTTTTATTTATTTATAAGTAGACTGCAGTCTATATTTAACTTGTCATTCCACTGTTTCAGTTTCAAAACTAAGAAAACAGCAAAACAATACAAAAAACCTTAAGCTAATTGTATTTAATATATATTACATTGGAACAGCATGATCCGACTGGTTTGCTATCTTGGGATATGGGACATTATCCACCTCAGGAGCTCAAGATAATGCTTGAAACAAAACAAAGACAAAAATGTATGGTTTGCCACAGTCACTCATTCTGACATCCCAGAAATTCAACCACATGCCATGCCAAAAAATACAAAGGTAAGTCTGCTGGCCATTTTACACCCAAGCCTAGTTGCTCATCATGCCCATAGCTTTTCTTGGTTTCTGTAGCATGAGGCAACTAGGACTTCAACTCCTCCGGGATGGGATGCTAGTCCATCAAAGGTTACAACCTCTCGATTATGAGCCCTGCTCCACTACACCACCAGCCCCACCAAAAACAAAAAACAAACAAAAAAACAAAAAACAAAAAAACAAAACAAAGAAAGCTATGTGTAATGTGGCCTTTTTAAGGGAATGGGGCATTGGTGGCTTGGTGGTTAAGGTGCTGGATTACTGATCCAAAAGTCAGTGGTTTAAGCCCCACTGTCACCGAGTTGTAACTACTGCCTCCCAGTGCAGCTAACTGGGTTATCAAAGGCCAGCCATGTCTCTCACTGTCAGTGGTGAGAGGCATGTAAAAGAACCATTTTTTATTATGTTCCTTTATAGAATATACTAAAACTTAAATGGATTTCAAAAGATGATACACATGCACTACATTCATAATTTCAAAAGGAATATATCTTTTTAAAAATCTAAAACCTTTGTAAGAAGCACAGCAACATGACCATTAGTAAAACACACACACACAGTCTATGGAGCACAATGACGTAGATAGACAAAATGAAGCCTCTTTATGCTTTTACAGTGGCTGATTCATCCTATTTTTGCTTTTTCGGTTTTAGTACTAAATGCAGGCAGTGAAAGAAATTACATCAGAAAATGCAAGGAGAATTTTGAGATGTTAATTGAACATGTTTTATGCCTGTTACAGGCTAATTGATGAAGTCTGATGGATCAGAGGCTTGGGTTTCTTTTTCCGTGAAAAGGGTTGCAAATGGAGGGACTGTTAAAAAACAATGCCTGAAAACAAGAAATAATTTGTGGCTGCTCACTAAAAACATGATAGAAGAGAAAATGTTTTGCAAAATGTATCATGATATCATGTTAATATCTAGGGAACGCACCTCTATCCTGTTAGGTGCCATAGAACACATTTATTTCATATTTTTAATTGTTCTCTGATGTCTAAATAGAATTTATGTAACTTTGGTCATGGTGAAAAATACCCAGATGCAGTTTTACCAAACCATTTATAACCCAAAGATTGGGTCCAAGAAAGAAATGTGAAGTTTTCCCTTCTTTGGTGAGATAATTAATAAGCGGATGAACTCTTATCTGATTGTCTGGTTAACAGAGCCTGGTGCACTGCAATGCACAAGCAATACGTTGAAATAGAAAGATCAAGAAAGTCATAAAAAGGCATAGAGAAGTCAGTTCTGCTACAAAACTGATTTCAACAGATTGGCTGGCCGCCACGACTAAAAGGACAATTGTTTCCAATTCGGTGTTAGTGAAGCTAATCCTAGCTACAAGGAGCAAGTTATATTATACAGTGGGTCTTTCTCTAAGCAGCCAAACTAGTTAGCTTCTTAGCCATGTGTTATTGATGAAATTTAAATTATGTATCTAATGCATCTTACATTATAGATTTATGTAGTAAAACTGACTATTTCTTTAAATGGGGCACAGGCCAGAAATAAAATTATTCTTAGTGTGCATAAGCTCACTGACTGTCTTCCCATACTAGCTACTTGCTTTTGATCTCAACAACAAACCAAAGTAAATGAAATTTGTTACCTAACTATGAAACATTCAATTTAAGATCATCTGTTTTGAACCATTAAAAAGTGAATAGAGTCACACAGCATGGCTAGATACCTACAGGTTGCAGTTGCAATTGTGATGCTAATACGGTTGTAACTATCCATCTCTTAAGTGTCAAATGCTCAACATAACATCAACCTGATAAACATTGTCCCAGGCCTATGAAACTGTCCAGAGTGAAATGTGCAAAGTAAAAGTCGCCATTGATCCTGTTTAAGGTGTATATCGTCTATTCCTCTTGACAGTTTGGTTCTTGGGAAGGGCTTCAAATGCTCCAACATTCTCTTCACAGCTTAGAATAGGACATTTGTGTATGTAAGCTGCCATTTACATTGTTGTCCTCTGTTGTTTCACTGTTCAAAACTTTTGGCTGTACTGGGGCATGTTTATTTTGATTGGGGTAGAAAGTTGGTTGGTAGCTGTAAAATTTTGGAGGTGTGAATAATAAAATAATGCATTGCTAATGTTGCAAAACAGTTTAGGTTATGGCCTTTTTACTGCCCTATACTTTCATATGCAGGATTTGCACAGGTTTGCGCAGGGACACCAGTTTTTGATGTTCATGGTAAGGTAAATACAGTCTTCCATTCAGTAGCACCTTCAATTTGGTGTATTTCACCCTCTAGTGGCCAAATATATTTTTAAACCAAGTACATGGCTTAATAGCCGGGCTTTGTTTTCACAATGTAGAGTCATTAGATATACATATTGTCATTTTAGCTGTCTATTGCACTGTGTTGGATTTTAAATTAAATAATACATGATATAATGAGGAGGGTACAGGGGCACAGAGTCTAGCACTGTTAGCTCAACTAGAAAGTTGGAGGTTAAAATTTTGGCCAAGGCTTTTTCTTTGTGAAGTTTGCATGTTCTCCTCATGCTTGTGTGGGTTTTCTGTGGGTTCTCTGGTTCCTTTCTAAAGTCCAAAGATATGCACATTTGGTCAACTGGCTAATCTAAACTGAACCATGGGTGTGAATGTGAATGGTTGTTTGTCTCTCTGGCGGTCGTGATGGATAAGAGGTACAAATAATGGATGGATGTCAAAGTGCAAACTTACACCAAAAATCTAATGGGCTATGTATAAATTGCAAAACTTTGTTGAGGGTTACTCTATTTAAAAGAAGTAACCCTCAAAAAAGTATTGCACCACACACAACACACCACACACACCACACACAACACACCACACACACCACACACACACACACACACACACACTGTGAAATCCATCATCATCTGGCATTGCTATGGTAGTACAGCACCAAATTTCGACTGCACTGCTTCCAATAACTGCTGCTACATCAAATGTAATAATATTATAGTATACTTTTCAATACCTAATAAAGTGAAATCTTAAAGTGTTTATAGTTTTTAATTCCTAAAGTTTTACTATTTGTGCATCATTTCCTACATAGTTCACTTGTAGGATCACAATTGCTGTTTATTGTATTCTTAGAAATATCTTCTTGTTATGTATTTAGTGATGATTTGAGTACAGAATGAATTTTGAAGGAATATATCCCTACTCATTTGCTTTGAGCTGTATTTCAACTCTTGAACACAAAGCTGAAGGCACAAGAACAAGCAGGAACTGAAGACAGCCGCAGTATAGGCCTGCCAGAGCCTCTTCAAGGAAGAAACCCACCATCTGTGATCTCTTTAGGCTCCAGACTTCACGCTTCAGGCTCCAGACTTGATGGCAGAAGATTTGCAACCAACTATTACAGATTATTGTGTTAGTTTGTCCAGTTACATTTGGTCCCTTAAAAGAAGGGCACATATAAAAGTGCTCTATTAATTTTCTGAACCACTTAATCCTAAATAGGGCAAATGGTAGGTTGGCGCCCATCTGAGTTGACTCCGGGCAAGGGCAGAGTACACCCTGGACAGCTCGCCAGGCCATCACAGGGCAGAAACACGCTGACGGCAATGCAGCCTACTCTCTATGAAAGTCAGCAATGGTTCATTTACATGCCTCTTACCTACTCTCAAATTCAACTCCAATATACTGGCAGCTAAAATAACAACTTTCCATGTGCAAATATTTATGTACCTGCCTTGGTAAAAACTGTTCAGTTAATCATCTACAGCAACTTTCAACGTTATCTTGAGTATCTATTCATGCTGTATACTTTAAAGTTTCATGCTGGGGCTGACATGCTGAGACAGTGATAAAGACAGGAGGCGTAGTCAAGAGGACACAAGGCAAAATCAACTGAGACAAAGGGAATTATTATGGTGCCGTTCTGTCTTAATGAATATATAATCATAAACTCCAGGAAGATGTTTAAAAAGAGATTTGAGGTCCACAGGTCAGGGACATTTTCATTATTGTCTTATTTACAATAAATAGATGATGAAGCAACATCAACTCATAACTTACCCACACCCTTTAATTTTCCCCAGCACAGGACAAAACAATGTGTGTGTGTGTGTGTGCGTGTGTGTGTGTGTACTCACTTTGGATGGGTTAAATACAGAGCCAAATTTCCCTTGTGAGATTAATATAATATACTGAAATCAAAAACAAAAATCCAAAATTGCCCATAGGTGTGAGTATGATCAAGGCGCCTCACCCCCAACTGCCCTCTGGGCGCCCCAATGTGTGTAGCAGCCCAATGCTCCGAGTGTGTGTGTGCTCACTGTTTACGTGAGTGTGCGTGCTCACTTTGGATGGGTTAAATGCAGAGGCAATAATTTCCCTTGTGGGATTAATACAGTACAGCAAAAATAAGCAAAAATCAAAGAGATATTTATAGACAAAGAATGCAGTGTCATGCGGAAATTTAATGGCTGATCAGTCACCTGACTGTAACTCAATTAAGCTGCTCTGTGAGTTGCATAGAGAAACTTGTTCAAGCGGCTGCACAAAGCTCTGGGGCATCCTGTATGGACCTTCAGCTGCTGAAGGAGGTTTAGAGAGACAATACATTATCTCCAGTTTAATATGCACCAGCCATTCTTCAAACAGTATTTATATTTACTTCTAAGAGCAGTATTATTAACAACAACAGCAATTATAATGATGATGATGAGTATAATAATAATAATAATAATAATAATAACAACAACAACAACAGGAATTTATTCCTGTTACATGGTGTTCCCTAATTTGCAGTACTTAACAATCCAAATAAATTATGTTATGTTATGTTATGTAATAATTATGTTATTTATATCCACTTATTCCATGTTAAATTAATTATAACTATATTTGTAAATAACTAATCTCAAACTAACTTAGGGCAGTACAGTGGAGTAGAGGTTAGCAAGTCCACCTCACAGCAAGAAGGTCCTGGGTTCAAGTCTTGGTTTCTGTGTGGAGTTTGCATGTTTGAGTAGGTTTCTTCTGGGTACTCTAGTTTCTTTCCACAGTCCAGTGACATGCACATTAGGCAAAATGGCTGTTCCAGATTGCCCCTAGGTGTGAGTGTGGTGAGCTGTTTGGGGTGTACCACGAGCGCTCTCTCTCCAGTAACCAGTTGGAAAGGGCCGCTCTAGATTCTGGGTTTTCTTTCTTTCTTTTAGTTTTCTTTTTTCTGGACCCCCTTAGGAATAGAGTTTTGCTTCTCCATCTGTAATGTCTCAGACATGGATCTCAAAAAAAAAAGGGTTCCAGGGAATAAGCTGTCCTTTTTTATTTATTTATTTATTTATTTATTTATTTTTTTGCTGGCCAGTGAACAAATTCTGGAAAATGGATTTTGAACAAGCTGTGAGCTGAAGCATATCAACAAATGCCTCGGAGATAACTTGCATCTTGTGAACAGCACCATCCCCTTCCTCCACCTTCACAGCTGAAGTGCCCTTGAGTAAGTCACCCAATCCTCAACTGCTCCCTTCTGCCCACTGCTTATGTGTGTGTGTGTGTGTGTGTGTGTGTGTGTGTGTGTGTGTGTGTGTGTGTGTGTGTGTGTGTGTGTACTCACTTTGGAAGGGTTAAATACAGAGCCAAATTTCCCTTGTGGGGTTAATATAATATATTGAAATCAAAAACAAAAATCAAAAATTGCTCCGGGTGTGAGTGTGACTGGGAATGCATGTGTGTGTTGAAATGGACTGGCAAGCTGTTCGGGGTGCCTGAGATAGACACCAGCCTCCCCACGACCCTAATAGGATTAAACAGTTCAGCAAATGGATGAATAAATTGACCACTAACACAGTTGTGTAGCAGTGCCTTACTACATGTGCAATCCACTTAATGGCCATTAGATGGCGGCAAATACAAATAAACATCACAATTTACTTGCGACTCTGGTGGGGGGGGTGCAATTGATTGTGCTCTTGATATTACGTTGATCTTTAATTATTATAAATATGCTTTTACACGTTATCTGATAAAATGGCATGCAACGTGGCTGGAATATAAGTAATTAGGTTATGAACTCTTTGAATATAATATTATTCAGGGTTAGATTTTTAAATAAGAATATAGCAATGCAATTAGATGTCTATAATAAATCATTTTAGTGGTGCTGTGAAAGAGGGGGGCGGAAGGACCCTGGGGAAGAACCAACTTGACCAGGAAAACGGAAAAATTCTGCTTGGGAGGTCGCGGAGTCTTTATTGCGTTTAACTGAAAAGAAAAAAAGCCCAGAAAACCCTTCTGTTGTGAGCCCTGGAGCGTCTTTACGGTAAAACGTGTGAGCTGCGTATCTGAGCGAGCTGCCTACTCCTCATCCTTCCAGTTCATTCATCAGGAAAAGCGGCGGATGACGTCACGAACCCTACCTCTTCACACGCGACCTGTGACACGGCTGTAGGCGCTGCTGCTGCTCCGCTCGCGCTCAGTCTCCGCCGGCGTCTCCGCGCGCGAGGGGGAAAAGCTCGTGTCGCTTTACGGCCCAGTGGCGACTTTGGAGACACGTGTGTTGTACCACCTGGAGGGACACGTTACACCAAGTTGCGGCTCACCTACGAATTTGGGACTTGTTAGAGAAAATCCGCTGCAAAGTTCGAGCGGAGTGAGTTGTTCCGCAGGTACTTTCCTCCTCCAGGGTTGGGAAAGAGCAGGTGGCCGAAATGTCTCGAGACCCGGACGACGTGAACAAGCTCACCGAGAGCACCTACAAGGTAAATATCCAGAATTACAAGGAATTTGGGAATTTAGGAAGTTTTTTTTTTCCATGAGGCATGGCTGACTGCCAGAGATGAGACGCAGAATCAGGCGCAGTTGTAATAATAACTTTATTACCATATAATAATAATAATAATAATAATGATAGTGATAGTAATAATAATAATTATTATTATTATGGTTATTATTTTGGCTGAAATGGACCTAAAGTCTGCTGTCGTCGTTCTTTCACGGAAACAAGTATTTTCCCTATTCCTTGTGTTTCCTGCCCCACTGTGGAATTTGAAGAGTTGCCTCCCCCCCCCCCCCCCCCTTGGGTTTCTAGAGTTGAAACCTGTCGGATCTGTTGTGCTGTGTGCGCGTGCGCGCGCGTGCATACCTGTCTCCTCATTGTTTGGGCATGGGTGTGTGCCATGGGAACTGAAAATGGAACTTTTCAGCTATTTACCTGAATCACAGGACTTTGTTCTTCATTAAGACAACATCCCAGAATAAAAACGTATCAATGATTAACCATATGTGGTGTGATGCTATATTTAGAGCATGTTATGAGTGTATTTAGGGTTTGGTTTATGAGGGCTCCATAAAGTATTCATCACCTCCACTGGCACATCATATACAGTTCAACTCTACTGCTACACTAGTGCACTGTTACATTAGTGCCTGTTGTACCTGTACTTTCTAGCAGGATACGCATGCAAACACACACACACACACACACACACACACACACACACACACACACAAAGACAAAACAACGTGCAGTATATAAACAAAACTGATTTAAACTTAAACTCCTTTTAATTCAGTAATTTAGTTTCTTTGTGTGTGTTTAGCCACAATATATATTTGTTTTAAGTGTCTTTTGTGTTTTTGGTTTTTTTTGCTAGTTTGGCTCATGTGATGAACTAATAGCCAGAAACCTTCTATATATGAGAAAATCAATTTCAGTGGGTGCAAGAAGCTCAATTTCAGTGGGTGCAAGAAGCTGAAGTCATGAAAACAGCAGAATGAGCTATTTTACAAAATTAGGGGGAACATTAACATCTCTGATGAGTTGAATAGATCTACTTATTTGACCTTCACAGTTTGGTAAAATCGAGATATATCAGTTAGCACTACTCTGGACATTTGCTCAGGGATTGAGATGATTTTGTTTTCTGGACACATCATGTGTCAGTTCAGGGCATTTTTTGACTGTTTTTATTGTGGTTGCGCACTCTCTCAAATATATCCTTGGATGAATACTCAGAACTTGGGAATTAGT
Organism: Neosilurus hyrtlii; assembly: GCA_028564935.1. Taxonomy (NCBI): domain Eukaryota; kingdom Metazoa; phylum Chordata; class Actinopteri; order Siluriformes; family Plotosidae; genus Neosilurus; species Neosilurus hyrtlii. The sequence goes on from JAOUQZ010000051.1 coordinate 16,732,561, forward strand.
GAGTCCCAGGCATATGTGACATGATATAATGTGGCATTGCCAAAAATGCCTGCAATTGATCAAAATATCGTGCACAACATTTACATTATTTAGCACATGCTCTTACCCAGAGCGAATTACAGTTATAATTTTTTTATACAACTGAGCAATTGAGGCTTAAGGGCTTTGCTCAAGGGCCCAACGGCGCAGACAGTGTGGTTTGGACCTTTGGATCAGAAACCCATCCCCTTAACCATAAGCCACCACTGCCACAAGTATTCAAGCGTGCCTGAGATTGGTCAGGGTCTTCTCAGTGCACAATAAAAGATTTGGTGAATAACACACTCATGAACCCAGAGTTTTGTTTTGCCTTATGTTTTCATTCCATCAAAAGATAAAAGGACATACATTAAGTTACAAACAAATGATTAACGTTCATAAAAATAAAAACACAAAATGGCTTATGTCTAATTATAAACTATACTTCCTGGCCAAAAAAAGTTACACACTTATTAATTATATTGATTTATATTTTGTTGGACCACCTTTAACCTTGTTTACAAGCATGTAATGTTTCAGTTGGTCAGGTCGAGGCTCAGCAACATTATGTGGCAATAAAATGAAGTCAGTTGATGACCTGAATGTGCTTAAAGAGCAGATTCTAACCATTAAATTTTCTTTCCTGATGGCATGGATATCATCACGGAATTATTTTTTACACACGAACTGATACCACAGGGTCATGATCTTAACCCTATTGAAAGTCTTTGGGAGGTGCTGGAGAAGTCTTTATGAAGTGGTTCAGTTTTCCGGTCATCATTTCAAGATGTTGGGGAAAAATTAACCCAACTTTGGATCGAAATAAATGTTGTGATGTTGCTTAAGCTTGTCGAAACAATGTCGCAGCAGATACATGCTGTAATCAAGGCTAAAAGAGGTCCAATAAAATATTAGTGTGCAGCTTTTTTGGGGGCAGGGCAGAGTATATTCAAAAACAAGTTTGTTGACAAACAGTCCAATGCTGTTTACTTTAGGATGATAGCTTGTACTCTTTGGTTTGTTCTTTGGTAGGATGTTATATTGTGGATGGTTTGTGTCCTTTTTATGTTTTTGTTATCAGTTCCAGCACTTATTAGACTCTTAAACAACAAGTATCTTTGACTCTGCTTTATGTACTGTCTTCTTCTCCAGAATGTGATGGAGCAGTTCAACCCCGGACTGCGCAACCTTGTAAACCTGGGGAAGAACTATGAGAAATCAGTAACAGGTAAATATCTCACTACGATTTATGTAGGGTTTTCTGTGCGGACCTGTAAGGGTTTATTTTGGTGCATAAGCTAATGATACAGCATACAGAGCTGAGCATTACTAAACACACAGTTCAATCTTGCAGCAATGACACTTGCTGGAACGACGTATTTCGATGCCGTGTCGAAGATTGGAGAGAATGCTGCTGTGTCACCAGTCTCCAGAGAGCTGGGTAAGTGTCTTGGTCAGCATCTGTAGGCCAGGCATGATGAGGAAAAGGCTGATTATGTCGTAATGTGGATGATTCACTGTTGCTGGTTTGCTATATTGCAATCAGACTGTTTTGTACAGATTGTCCTGGTTGTTGGTTGGCAGTGACTAAGCAGCTACATTCATTTGGGGGTGAAAATGGCAGGTCTTTCAGCACCAGCCTGTGATTTATTAGCGTGCATTAATATAATAGCACATTTTAATAATTGCATTTCATCTCAGCTTGCCACTGATGTATGAGTGAGGTACTCTTGCTGCACAAATATCCATGGTGCACGCTTTGTTATTTAAATCTTTAAAAAATAAAAATAAAAAAGGGGGAGAAGCATCTTTTGGTTACATATTGATTTGGATTTGGTGTCACGGTTTGAGGGTGTAATGGCCTGGCTTTGATTCATGGCCACCTGCAGAATGTCTGAGTTCTAGTGTAATTTGCTGCCAACCTCAAGCCCAGTGTTTGACCCAGGAGTCCCTGGCAGACAGCTCGAACGACTGCCAGACAGTGTGAATTCTCTCAAGTGTTGAATAAAGTGCAGCAGCAAACATTTGCCTCGGAGAGCCTGACCACCCCACACTTCCACCTCCTAAGTCCCCCCTTCAACTCTCCTTCCATCTGCCTCAGAGAGCTCTGATCTCCCTCATGACTCATCCCTCTGTCTCTGAAAGAGAGTTAGGCTATCTATTTAACGTAGTTATTATTAGAAAATTTTAACAGTTTCCCTTATCTCTTAACTGGAACCTGCACACTCAATTCTGCTTTCAGGTTGAGCTGAACCCAGTGATGTTGCAACTTTTTAACATTTAAGGTTTTTTTTGTTGTTGTTGTTGTTTTTTTTCATTGTAAAACTTATTGGAGAGTCTCAGGAGAGTATCCGGGTGCATTTCACCACATACAGTCTTTCTGCACACATGACAAATAAAGAATATTAAAGTCACGAACACTAAAGTTGAAATTATTTTTGGAGAAGTAGGAATGGATTTGAGAAGTGCTCTCTCTTTCCCTTTCAGTACGTCATAGCTGCACCATGTAATTCTCTCATCACTCTCGCCACTCTTGTTTTTTTGCAAATGGCGCTGCATGATTAATCGTCATTGTGGCAATCCATTACTCCAGATCCAAAAGCATAGAGGTCTGTAAGAGCCCCTGGAACATTCAATTGGACAGGAAAGGAACAAATTCTATTAAAAAGCTCTGTGGATTTTGTTTTATTAGTGGCTAGATACCCTGAAATTCTGACAGGGTTGTAGTCCATTCACAACGTACTGCATTTCTAATCTCTGATGTGTTTACAAATTTATTAGGCTACCTGTCGCGATTCAGAGAAGTGCAGATTTTCTTGGCTAGGGATTAATAAATCAGGAAGACAACAATGCCAAACATTTATTTAAATCATTTAGAGATTATTTGAACGAGAAACAGCAATCTAGAGATGACGGGCTGGACTGGAAATGATGGGCTGGACTGGCAAAGACTCCAGACTTAATTCCACTTGAACAAATATGGGGTTTAATCGATTCACAAAATGATCGCACAGAAGTTTCCTCCAAAGACAGTCATGGAAAATAAGAAAGATTTAAGCAATGTGCAACACCATGTCTACAGAAACTGTGGGAAAATATATAAAAGTATGTATTGTATGGCTCTTTTTACCCCTTTTTTTCTCCACTATACCCTATTTAATTTTAATTGAATTTATATTTGGTGTTGTTTGGGTGCTGCTACTGTAACAAAGTAATTTTCTGTCAAGGATCAAATAAGTATTACGTTATTTTATTCTTCCATTCTATTTACAGCAGTGGATTTAACATAATTATGATTACCAAGGACCATAGTCCACCACAGTTCAATTTTCATGTGATGTCATGTTAACTTGTTGAAGAAATGGTTAAATCAGATGTCTCAGAACTGATTCTTAGCCTTCCTGTACTGAAGTTAGAGCATTTGATTGAAACTTTAAAAGGTGTCTGTTTAGTGTAGGCTACTCAGTTGGACACTCTGTCCAGTTAAGATGCTCATGTGTTGTCTCAGTCCTACATTTCTGCTTTTCACATCTACAGTCTTAATGGTTCCTTCAGCATTCACACCATCTTTTGCAATTACTGTCTCTGAACAGCATATTTTCCTTAAGATAAAAGAGAGGAGAATGTTTTAAACCTGTTAACCCAAAGCAGCTTGTTATTTTGGGTGAATTTAAAATAAAGGTATTACTATAAAGGGCAAGATGGTGCAACCAACTAGTTCTGCTGTTCACAAGAGGCTCACTAATATTGCTTTAATTTTTAATTGAGTTAATTGTCAGTATTTATACAGGCCAGTGCTTACCCTTGTTTTAGAAGTTCTTGCTTACAGTATTTACTTGTACGTTTCTGGTTTAGAAACCCCATGTAATGTGTTTTCTTGGTAATTTGTCATCAAGCATCCTCATTTCACACCTTTTGGGTATCGCAAAATCATTTTCCTGAACAGACAGTGTATGCCAGTAAGGTGCTTTTAGTACCAGGATAAATATATAGAAGAGATATCAGGAAATGGTAGTCATTGGAGGGTGTGTCATTTATTTTAAATATCACCGTGTTGTTGAAATGTTTTTGTTCCGCCCAAGGGTTCTTACATCATGTTTGTTTGACAATGAAAATGAAGACTAGCCCCTTTATTTTAAGAGTACTTGCATGAAACTACATAGTAAGGCATTGCACTACACGGATGCACCATTGCTGAGAGGTTGGCAGTTTACCCATAAATTGTTCACTCCTAGAAATGATTATTCTTTGCTTGTATACAAGCATCCTTTATTAATATCATTAATTTGTGGTCTAGAAGGTCTCTACAGTCAGCTTTGCAATTGAAAACTGTTTATTGCTCACTGAAATTTGTTATGTGCAGAATATGTACCAGAGTGATATATAGAGGTTAAAATAGAAAGGAAATGAGACACAATTATGATTTAAATCATAAAACCTCATGTGTGAGGCATGGTGGTGATAGCATTTTTAACTTTCTGTAGAAACAGCTCTTGAGGGATTGTGATTACAGAAAATATTGAATAGTTTTGTAAACAATCAAAAAAAATGAAATATATATAAATATATATTTTAATATTTAATGTATCTTCAGTAGCATCTTCAGGATAGCATGTATAAAAGTTACATTGTTTTCATGTGGATAAGCTAATATATTGTTTCAGGAAACATATCAGCATACAGTACATACATTCATTACCCTTAAATAAAATCTGGTTCATTCCATGCCAACCCACACACACTTAGGTCTTGTCATGGTGAAAAGTGTCCAGTTCACAAGTCAATACATTCAAATCCATTTTTCAGGTGTTTATTTAGCCTTTAGAAAAAGAAAAGCATACAATCAATCACACAGAAGAACTCACCAAAAAAAATCTCGGACCTTGAACCAGCTCTGCAATTGGCTTATATAGTGCCCATTCCACTCTGATTGGTCTATCATCCTCTAGCTCTTGACTCTGATTGGTCCCTTATGACCTCATACCTCAACATGTCTCAACAAGTCTCGACATGTCTCAACATGTCCCGAGTCTCAACATGTCCCGAGCTGACCCTGAAGGCTCGGTGCCTCCCTTCGCTTAATACTGCCATTTTCTTTCTTTTCAAGGTCCGACATTTAGTTCCAGTGTTCCGTGCCAAGCAATACTCGTACAGAGTGGAATGGACCCTACATAAAATAATAAAATAATCTTACACTCTTCAGTGAATAAACTTCTCATACAATAGTCACATAAATCATCCAGTAATCAAATAGTGCAGTACATCATACAATTTATCTGCTGTAGGTATAATCATTAACATTCATTCATTTATTTTCTGAACCGCTTAATCCTAATTAGGTTCGTGGGGAGGCTGGCGCCCATCTCAGCCGACTCTGGGCGAGGGCGGGGTACACCCTGGACAGCT
>JAOUQZ010000051.1:16748083-16759033 GCA_028564935.1 Neosilurus hyrtlii
ACCAAGAGCACTGTATAGTACAATAACAATTAATCCTCAAAAATACAACTTGCCTAATAATTGTGCACACAGTGTATGAGGAACAGTGGTGCATGGCAATCATAAAAATCAGAAACAGGTAAATAAGTGAATAATAATGCCATTTAATGTGTGATTGTTAACCAATCAGACTGAGCCATTCCAGTATAGTATATACTGATATGATGTATATTTATATGTGATGTATATTAGCATAGGTTCCTCAACTTTGTCACTGCTTTTTCTTCTATTTGTTTTCTTACTTTCAGAACTCCATTGTTCCCCCACCAGCGCCGTCACTGAAGGCTCAAACCAGTCCATTGGTAAATATGTTCTCACAGGAGATTCCAGAAAGCTCTGTATCCTCAGAGACTTACTCAGGTAAGATGCAGACACCCCTCCTATAATCCGTCAACACTTAGAATGTATATTTTTTCCGATGAGTTTCACTGATGTGTTTTACCACAGCATTGTCACCCAAGTTCGTTAAACTTAATTATGTTATTGGGATTTGAATGAGAATGAACTGATGCATGTCTTGTAATCGGACATCAACAGACCAAGAAAGTTTTGATAGCAGCGGGATGTCCCGATCCACATCTTTATCTGGTGATATAAACTTGTTAAAGAAGCCTCGAGTGCAGACAATTTTCCCACATACAGCTGGTAACAACGAGTCGCTGCTCAGCTTTGACGATGGAGAAATCGTCACTCTGCTGATTCAGGAAGAGAGGGATGGTTGGCTCTATGGGGAACTGGAGAAAAATGGAGAGTAAGTTTAACTAAAGCAGTCACTTACTGTGTTTCTATGAGTACATAGTGAGTTTTCTATTGGGTGCACTGTATATTCAGTCAGCTGGCATGTAACAAGTGTTTGAGACTGGTCGATGTATTATGCAAGATCATCTGCAGCAAAAAAAACGAGTAGTGGCCAGACTGGTTGTACATTTCTCATCTACAATTTTACATTCCTGAAGTACAGAACTTAATGTGGTATGTTTGGCATGTCAGAGTTACAAAAGACAAAATGAATGTTCTGATGCCTTGACTTATCACATGACTATGTCTTGCCATCTTGTTAAAGTAGTTAAACGTCTTTGTTATAATCTGTGCAGATAATGTTAAAGGTATCAGCCATAGATACACAGTACAACACGATGCAAACAATTTCATGATAAAAGACAGAAGATAAGATGACGTATCTCTCATCTTTATCATCTTCATATCATATGGCACATTAAACAGAACCTTAACATTAACACTCACTGATGTATGATATCCAGCACCAGTAAATGCTAATCCTAAAGCAGACAGATTATATAACAGATTTTCAATTATATGAAGCTTGTTTTAAGCCCAATAAGCTTTATTGGAGTTTATTCATTGGTATTCGGATTCTAGAACAACTGCCGATGTGAGATATTTACTTGGTCACACTTAGAAAACACTGAAATTTGAGGTTCATGCTCTATTAAATGAACAATGTCTTAGCTAGTGAATTGAATTTATGACTTATGGGTGGTACGAACTCAAAAGATTGACTAGCAAGTTTATGGCTCCATTTCATTCAAGTTTCTGTTTGACACTAAATTAAAGTTTTTAACTAAAGAACTTACAGAATACAGGCTCTGTAGATTGTATTCATAAGTAGAATTTAAAACAGATACAGAAAACTCCCTCAGGAATTTGAAAACTATAGCCACAACTATAGCAGCTACCATTGGGTGGTTTGTAAAACATTACAACAGAGCAAGCTAAGTGTGAGTGAATAATTCTCTTCACTTCCTGGATGAACTGAGAAGGTAGTCACATACGTCATGTTTCTAAGGCCAACCGCAAACTTAAAAAACAAACAACCAGCCAAATAATTAATCGATCAATTAATTAATCAATCAATTAATTAATAATAATAATAATAATGATCCATGGAAAATCAGTTTAAAGTCAAAGATCAATATACCTGCCACAGCCATTTGTGAACGGGAGTCCATGGGTGCTAATTGGCTGAGCTCTCACAAGAGGGAGGGATGGCATATGCTCACTTCCCTACCACTCATAGCGATCACCAGGCAATCATGGGCTTCTGTGAATTCATTCGTACGAGGGAGCGGATAGCGCGTTCCCTCCAAGTGTGTTATATACCCGAAATACATATGCGCAGCAGTTTGAAAAGAGGCAGCTGGCTGGCATTGCATATCATAGAGGGGACATGTGCATGTTTACGCCCCTCCCTGGTTGGTGGTGGTTGTGTGATAGGGAAGGCAATACATGATGGATGGGAATTGGGTACGACTAAAATTAGGGAGAAAAATGGGGATCCCCCCCCAAAAAAAAAGATGATCAGTATACCATATTGTGTACTGAGCATACTGAGTGTGTTTTTGCTTTATTAAAGACTTAACAGGAATATATTTGGAAACAATTGTAAGGGTTTTGAACTGAAGATGTCAAGATGTTTTGAAGCCAATAATCCCTCGGGGTAATTACTTCTTTATGTTTTTTTTCTTTCTTTTTTGAAAAAGTAACTAGTCGAAATGAGTGGTGTGGCTTCCTCATGTCTGTGCAGAGTTGCCCTTCATCATGATTTGACCCACAGACATCTGCCACACTTTTCCAGCAAAAGCCATTATGTTGTCATTACCATTTTGAGAAATGAAATGTCTTTGTGTCTTGCTATTACTGACGCAGGTTTAAAGCGCTCCAGTTCAAAGTTACGATTGACTTTTTCCATATAAGACAGTTTCTAAGCAACCAAGGCTTAATGCATGGTCTCCCACCGGTGGCAGAAACACACCTCTACAGTGACTCGCTTGCTTGTTCTTGATGATAATAATAGGAAGATTGCATCTTTCTTTTTGTGTAGCCAGAAATTGTATTTATAAAACATGATTTATGAAAAGCAGGCAGATATAAATATCAGGTCTTTTTTTTAAGATACAACATTTGTTTTTTACAGGAGAGGCTGGTTTCCATCGTCATATTGCCGACCTTACAGCGATGCTATGAACACAAATCTGTGAGTCTTTTCACTAAGTAGCATTTTAAAGACAGTTTTTCAAAATTAAACAATTATAGCAATACTGTTTTTTAAATATTTAACATGGTACATGTACTTCTTACACAACCTGCTGTATGTGTGCATCCCCTTTGGACAGCATGAACATGGTAGATCTCTCCAAGCAGTCTGAAGAGGATGAGGAGGAGGAAGAGCGGCCTGTGCTTCTGCCTGCCCATAACTACAGTGACTCATCCAGGAAGGCCTCCACCCCCTCACAGCAGAGCACGGTATAACCCACACCTACACTCCAGTCCATCTTTTCTCTATTAGGTCTGTCTGATTTAGAAAACAGGCAGGGAATGCCTATAAAGCTGAGGCTGTTTCAGCTCTTAATGCACAGTGAGCTCTTGGGGCTGCATATTAAACAAAAACACTGGAGGGAACAGTCCTTCTCCAGCAGGTCAGGTTACCACTGGGGATGAACCTGAAACCTGACGTGAACCCCACAGGTGCATAGTGCTGTTCCAAAACAAGCGCTCCCAAAGTAGTCGGCCTTCAGGCACTCACTGCACATTAGATTACAGGATTACAGACTACAAAAACCCCAAAAAAATCCAAAGAATAGGGGAAAGTCAGATTAACAAAGCCAAGCCTTCACATAACTTTTGCTCTAGGGGAACAAGTGAAGGTTTGCCGGAATCACTGCTGTCATTGCCAAAAAAAAATTTGACATGTGAAAAATGCTCCCTACCTGGTTTTGTGTACACACACACACACACAACACACACAAGGGAGGAGGAAGGACAACGTGTTTTATGTTAGAATCCAGCATGTCAACATCTTCAGTATACACTCCACCAGGTATCTTTGGTTGTGCTCTCCTGAGTGCCTCTGTACTGTACAAGAAATCGGTTGTTGAACTGGACTTACTGACAGTGGGACAAATGGCATAAAGCTGGAACTGCAAGGTGCAAGAAAGTCCACTTGATGTTGCCAGTTGGCCGGGACACTGAATTATTGAGTAACTGGTAGGACAGGAATATAGAAATGTGGCATTAGTCTGCCCCCTAATGGATGTAATGTTCTCTGAAGCACGGCCTGGACGTGAGCTGACCTGCACTGATTTCTTAACTTTACAGCAGTACATCTGATGAGGAAAGACACACGATCTTCTCAGTGATGTTGACACTTTTACCTGCATTGTGTTTACCTAGAAACAACATTACATCAGTTTCCATTAGCAGTGAATCTCAGTCATGGGAAATCAATCATGTTTTAGTTATCTGACTCACAAAACATGTCAAAGAAAAATGTACAATTTACATATCAGTTCTTTTTATTTTATAATACATGGGTTTGTTGCTTTTTTTAATTTATTTTTTTTACTTTTATTGATCCTGGAATATTGTTGGGCATCCTGGTGTCTGTTGTTCTTTATGGTACAGCACTGAGACAGCAATGTACTGATATTCCAATCTAACCAGTCTGACAGGGCAGCTTTGCTTTGGCTGTACTGTACCAGGGATCACAACTGAAACATTGCCAGTGGAACTAATAGTTTAAATGTTTTTATTTAACAGGTGTCGTTGTCAAATGGCACATCGAAGCCTTCTTTCCTTGAGTGAGTAACAAACAAAGAATGTGGCTGCTCCTAAATTTCGTTTAGTTTCATTCTCTGTGCGACTAATATTCCCTGTTCCTTTTCAGAGGTGGGAATCCTTTTGCCACGGTCAGGCTGAGGCCCACGGTTACAAACGACAGATCAGCGCCAATCATCTAACACTCCTTCTATTTTGGGCCTCGTTTTTGGTTCTTTATTTACTTCATTTAGCTGTTTGGGCTGTACTTTTGAAATTTAAAGGGCTTAATCATAAATGCTTTCAAATTGACATTTTAGCTGCACAAGCCCAAGCTGACACGTGTAATTGCATGGATTTTAATTAATGATCAATTGGTTTTACAGTCAATAGAAGTTCAACTGAATTCCTTTATACAAAAGCCAAATGTGGTTTCTTGTGTTCCATCAATACAACACATCATTTGACCATATTGGTCTTTGTAGCTGTTAAACCGTGACAGTTCCTAGTATATCTGTCTAGCCTTATTTGTTAGAAGCCACTTGATAAAGATCAAGGTTAAGTATGTAAACTGCAGATATCACAATTTATGTAGAATGCTAGATGAATATACAATACTCTGTATGGTATGCAGTAACATCTGTTCCTGTTAACATTGTGTTGTATTTTTCTAACTATAAATGCACATTTATATAACACAGTGGTTTGTTTCACCCAATTTAAAAGAGAATCCTATGTGGTGTTTACTGTGTACCAGGGAAAATTACAGCATCACTCAATTTACAGTGTTAAAAAAAAAAAAAAAAAGGTTCTGTTTGTGATGCTTAGTTAAACCAGTGTGTATTCTTATTTTTTATTTAATATCATTTACATAGGGAAGTGTCAATCATTGTTAGATATATTTTATTTACTCTTATTTTAACACATATAGGGAAGCTTTTTATTCTCTTGTATCATTGATTTATTTGTGTTTTCTGTCGAACAGCACTGGAATAAAAGAGATTTTCATATGACTATTTCTCATTTCCTTATTGGGGTTGTGGCAAGGCTGGAGCCCATCTCAGCCATCACTGGGCGAACGTGGGGTACCCCCAGTACAGCCTGCCAGACCATCACAGGGCCAACACACACACACCCACAACCATTAACACCCAGGTGTAATTTGGGATGCGAGGAAATGGTTTGATGTGCAGGAAGCAGATTGCAGTCAGAAAGATGACATTTTTTGAACGTGTTGAGTTAGAGGAGGACATCCTCCAAGGTTCAGTGGAAGGAAGAAGAAAGTGAGGAAGACCAGCAATGTCCTGGGATGATGACATTAAGAACTGGAGGTCATTAGTAAGAGCTTGTGAGGGCCACAGCAGCAATGATTACACCATCGGACTGAGAAGAAGCATGTCTTTGGACGGAAGGAGGAAATTGCACAGAAAAACACCTAAGCCAAGGACTCGAACCCAGGACCTTTCTGCTGTGAGGTGGACATACTAACCACTACACCACTGTACCTCCCATGACTATAGAACCGATACATGATATTAAGAACATACACTATATTGCCAAAATTACTCACTCACCTGATAATTGAATTCAGGTGAGCCAATCATTTCTTTGTGAAGGAATGGGTCGCTCTCAGGAGCTCAGTGAATTCCAGTGTGGTACCCTGATAGGATGCCACCTGTGCATAAAATTACCTTGCTACTAAATATTCCACAGAACTGTCAGTGTTCTTATAACAAAGTGGAAGCGATTGGGAATGACAGCAACTTAGCCACAAAGTGGAAGGCCAGGTAAAATGACAGTAGGGTCAGTGGATGCTTAGGCGCATAGTACTCAGAGGTCGCCAACTTTCAGCAGAATCAACCACTGACGACCTCCAAACTTCATGTTTTTTTCAGATTAGAACAGTGCGTAGAAAGCTTCATGGAATGGGTTTCCATGGCCGAGTAGCTGCATCCAAGCCATGCATCACCAAGTGCAATGCAAAGTGTTGGATGCAGTGGTGTAAAGCACGCCAGTGCTAGTCTCTAGGGCAGTGGAGACACATTCTCTGGAGTGACGAATCACGCTTCTCCATCTGGTAATCCAATGGACAAGTCTGGGTTTGGCGGTGGCCAGAAATACGGTATTTGGCTGACTGCGTTATGCCAAGTGTAGAGTTTGGTGGAGGGGGTTTATGGTGTGGGGATGTTTATTAGGAGCTGGGCTTGGCCCTCTCAGACTTAGGCTTTTAAACCAGGTCACCTAGGGTGGTGAGCAAGGCTTTTACTACAGAGGTGGAAGAAGACTCAAATGCAGAGCAACTTAAGCAAAATGGATGGGTTTATTATATAAAAAATATATAATAATCCAAAACCCAATAAACACATAAATCCGGAAAAAACAATCAGAGAATATGCTTTAGGGATAATCCAAAAAGAGTTCACCATTAAACAAACAGGGCCAAGCCAGGCAGACTATTCAAAGAAAGCAGAGAGAACATTAAAGCTCGAGACTAGAGAGACACTAGGAAATCAAGGCACAGAACTATATGGTACAGGTAGGTGGTCTAGGTAATGAGAGGACGGGGTCAACATAACAACAAGGAGTCTTTGGTGACCTCTGGTGGTCAGAATAGACCAACCCGTGACAGGCCCCTTAGTTTCAGTGAAAGGAACAGAATGCTTCAGAATGCCAAGAGATTTTGGACAATTTCATGCTCCCAACTTTGTGGGAACACTTTGGGAATGGCCTCTTCCTCTTCCAACATGACTGCGCACTAGTGCACAAAGCATAAAGACATGGATGAGTGAGTTTGGTGTGGAAGAACTTGACTGTCCTGCACAGAGTCCTGACCTCAACCCGATAGACACCTTTGGGATGAACTAGAGCAGAGACTGCGAGACAGGCCTTCTCGTCTAACATCAATGTCTGACCTCACAAATGCGCTTCTGGAGGAATGGTCAAAAATTCCCATAAACACACTCCTAAACTTTGTGGAAAGCCTGCCCAGAAGAGTTGAAGCTGTTATAGCTGCAAAGGGTGGGCCGACATCATATTAAACTGTATGGATTAAGAATGGGATGTCACGTTCATAAGCGTGTGAAGGCAGATGAGCAAATACTTTTGGCAATGTAGTGTATATATTAGTCACACTGAAGGAAAAAAACAGCATAAATATTTCAACAGTGGCACAATATTTGTGATCTCGCTGCTGTACCTCACCACAGAGGATTTTATGATGGATTGAAGTGTAAATGTTCGATCTTAATTCAAGGGCTTTTAAAAAAAAAAAAAACACAGAAATTCTAGACTTTTTTCTACATTTTCCTTCAATTTACACTGGCTCAGAAGTAATTGAACAAGCAAGTGATTATAAATACAAGGACATTTTTCATACTTGGATGTTAATCCTTCATGAGTATCATCTGAGGTTTGGAACAAATTAACAGTGAATGCTGAGTTTCCTCCTTTGAGATACTTTGGCAGGCCATTGCTGCAGCTGTTTTCAGCTGATGCCTGTTTGTGGGACTTTCTATCTTCGTTTTTGACTTCAGTAAGTAAAAAACATGCTCAACTGAGTTGACTGACTCCGCCATTTCAGAACATTTCATTTCTGTTGCCTTATGGGATGCTTTCACGGTATGTTTTGGGTCATTATCCATTTGTACTGTGAAGCACCAATCTACACTCAACAAAAATATAAACGCAAATATAAATGCTCTCATTTTTCATGAGCTGAACTAAAAGATCTAAAACTTTTTCTACGTACACAAAAGGCCTATTTCTCTCAAATATTGTTCACAAATCAGTCTAAATCTGTGTTAGTGATCACTTCTCCTTTACTGAGATAATCCATCCACTTCACAGGTGTGGCATATCAGGATGCTGATTAGACAGCAGGAATATTGCACAGGAGTGCCTTAGGCTGGCCACAATAAAAGGCCACTCTAAAATGTGCAGTTTTATCACACAGCACAATGCCACAGAACATTCACAGCAAGTTTTGAGGGAGCGTGCAGTTGACATGCTGACTGCAGAAATGTCGGAGCTGTTGGCCGTGAATTCAATGTTTATTTCTTTAACATAAGCCGTCTCCAAAGGCGTTTCAAAGAATTTGGCAGTACATCCAACCGACCTCACAACCGTTTATGTATTTTATTTATAAATAAATTAAGATTGGGGCAGTTGTGGCCCGGTGGTAGGGAGCTGGATTACTGATCCCAATTTCGGGGGTTCAAGCCCCACTATCAACGGGATGTCACTGCTGTCCCCCCCAGTGCAGCTAACCGGGTTATCAAAGGCCGGCCATGTCTCTCACTGTCTGTGGTGAGAGGCATGTAAAAGAACCATCGCTGCTCTTCATCAGGAGTAGGCTGCATAGCCGTCAGCGTGTTTCGCCCTACCATGGCCTGGCGAGCTGTCCAGGGTGTCCTCTGCCCTCGCCCAGAGTCGGCTGAGATGGGCGCCAGCCTCCCCGCGACCCTATTTAGGATTAAACGGTTCAGAAAATGAATGAATGAAGATAATTCTGTTACTTCTATCAACAATCAACTGGAAGTGACACATGCTTATGCTATAACACTGCCTCTACCATGCTTGAAGGATGTTGTATGCTTTGGATCACAACCCTTTTTTCACTCTTCACATCATTCAGGTACAAATCAATATTGGTTTCATCTGTCTTATTCCTTGTTCTAAACCAAACCTTCCTATAATTATCCAGTTCGGTGGACTTCTGTGGTCTTCCCAGCCTTCTGGTTTAACAAGCTTTCCCGAGCATGCCTTCTTTTAAAGGGTGTACCAGAATTAATTTGGCCACTCTTAAAGCTTCTGATAGGTTTATTTTGGATTTGTTTTGCCTCCATCACTTTGCATCGACACCTCTTTGGACAACATACTGACCTTGATTCCTATGAATAGCTTTCAAATGCAAATTCAATATAGAATCACTCCAGACCTTTTTAATATGTAATAAAATAACAAGGAAATGGAGCACATTTTTATTTAAATTAAAGATTGAATTTAAGTACATATTTATTGGTTAATTTGAAATCCACTGTGGTATACAGAGGAAAATTATAAATACGGTGTCACTTCCCAAATATTAGCATGACAAAAAACCTCCCACATTTCAAAGGTTAATTCAAAAAGTTTTTATTTGCACACGTCAAACTTCATGGCGGCATGGTGGTGCAGTGGTTAGCACGTCTGCCTCACCGAAAGAAGGCCTCGGTTCAATCCCCGGGCTCAGGGTGTTTCTGTGTGGAGTTTGCATGTTCTCAATGTGCTTGCGTGGGTTTCCTCCGTGTACTTCGGTTTCCTTCTACAGTCCAAAGACATGCAGAGTAGGCTAATTGGCTTTTCAAAATTGCCCCTAGGTGTGAGTGGTTGTATGTGTGTCCGCCCTACAATGGTCTGGCGAGCTGTTCAGGCTGTGCCCCGTCTTCGCCCAGAGTTGGCTGAGTTGGGCACCAGCCTCCCCGCGACCCTAATAAGGATTAAGCAACTTGAAAATGAATGAATTAAATTATGTTCAATACAGTTTTTATTTGTTTGAAGAAAGTGGTGTAACTGTTACTGGAACTTCTGACCGTTACATTAATATGCTCGAAAAATGTTTAAGGCCACAACTTGAACACCTTGAAGTTGAAGAACTCGATGTGTGGTTTTAGTAACATGGAGATACACACGGCTCAAAGATTATTGCAAATGCTGAGGGAAATGTTTCCAGTTCAGGTGGTCTCGTTTGAGGCGGACAGTTTGGGTCCACTTCCAAAAAGTTTAAAGTGATGCTCTTGGAATCTGCAGTTGTTTAGAAATGTCCTATTTTACCATGAGAATCCATAATATATGCATTATAACCCAGTTGTTATTTCTTCGGGCTGTGCCTGTGCCAGGCTTCAGCTGCAATTGAGAACCAGATTTTTGTCCTTGTGACTGACTAGGCATATTACACAAGGGTGGTCTGCCTTTTTTTGCCTTCCAATGGTGCCAATTCCACAGTACCTGTTATTCCCATGTGGACTTCCATGTGAGTGCTTATAGGGTGGTATAGGGGAGAGGTGCAAGAACAATGTAAGAGCAGTTCAATAAAATCACTGAAAGCAGAACCATGATATTGGTGTGTGTGTGTGTGTGTGTGTGTGTGTGTGTGTGTGTGTGAGAGAGAGAGAAAGAGAGTGAGAGAGAGAGAAAGAGAGAAAACATTTCTATATATAAATATATATATATATAAGATCTTAAGTCGATTTTCCGTCGAACAGTGCTCGATACGTCGAAGTAGAGCTAAATATGTTCAGTTGTATATATATATATATATATATATATAAGATCTTGAGTCGATTTTCCGTAAAACAGTGCTCGATACGTCGAAGTAGA
>JAOUQZ010000051.1:16814093-16827573 GCA_028564935.1 Neosilurus hyrtlii
GTCGGCTGAGATGGGCACCAGCCTCCCCGCGACCCTAATTAGGATTAAGCGGTTCAGAAAATGACATGACATGACATTTTCTGCCAATTATCTATATATCTAGATATAATCTCTAGCCAAGGGATGCCGATGAATTTCTTACTGTGAAATACATTGATATATTTTTAAATCCCTTTCCAAACTCATAGGTAATCACAACTATTTTTTTCTGAAGGCCACAGAGAGCTCTTTAGATTTTGGAATAATGACACCACACACTTCCGTAGCAAAGAGAACACAAGAGCCGACCTGCAGGAGGTTCTCAATTGCTAATCAATGGCATCTAATGTGGAAAACCTAATTCTAATGTCACTGACTTGAGATGTGAGATTGACTTGAGATGTGAAGAAATCTAAGGGTGTACTTAAATTGTTCTTCCATGTGACTGACCAAGGTTTTTTTGTTTGTTTGTTTGTTTGTTTTGTTTGGGGGTTTTTTTTGTTTGTTTTTTACAATTTTTGTAATTAAATGTTTCTTTGTTCAAAGATGTTGGGAAAAATATTGAAATACTTTTCATGGGATATTTTTTCTGTTTATCAAAAGCATTAAAAAATGTTATATATTGAGGAGTTTATTATATTGCTAATATATTTCTGAATGAGTATTTCAAGTTTGGTTTAGTGTTTTACCACATTAAATCGTCTTTGCTACTGTTAGCTTATGAAATAGCATCATTTTCATTTTTTTTTTTTTTGCATTTTAATTGAAACCAAACAATCCAGTTTCATGACATTGTAAATTGGGTCTGCAGGCTATTTCATTAATGTTTGTGGGTAATTTCAGCCCTGCCTTTCACCCTGTCTGCGATAGCCTGGCGAGCTGTCCAGGGTGTACTCTGCCCTCGCCCAGAGTCGGCTGAGATGGGCGCCAGTCTCCCCGCGACCCTAATTAGGATTAAGCGGTTCAGAAAATGAATGAATGAATGTTTTCACCCTGTGCCGCTGAGCAAATGTGGGTTTAATGATCAGTGCAGTACTCAGTTTAGTTAAAATAAATGGCAAATAAATCTGCTTCAAGATTCATTTGGTATTTATTTAAACCAAAAGGATCCTGCTTTCTTTTCACAGAATGTAGCAGAAAAATATCACAATATTCATTTGTGGTTGTTTGTTATAATCATCCTTGAAAAATCTGCAGCTTCAATCCAGAAATGCAAAGTAAAATGTAACAGAATAGTTCCCTTCACTGTAACACAACCAGTAAGTTCTGTGACATTCGACTCTATTGTCAGGCTCATATGTCGTCTCTTCTTCTTCAGGACAACCTCACAACCCTGAGCTACTCTATCATCTCACACATTATGAACATTATGCCATGCTGAGGTTATGCCAGTGTACAGTAAATCTGACACGAAAACTTCCATGACTAATCCAGAGGTTGCGGTTATGGCATAAATGCACCTCTTCCATGCCAATTCCCATTGACAAACCGGGCAACGCTGCTGCAGAAGTGCATCCAAACTGCAGGTAAAGAGATATGGGCATCAAATAATTTCACTAAAATGAGACAAATCTGCCGTGATCATGTGAGTTCTTAATCATGATTCATGAGCACTGTGGTGGATGCAGATCCCATCCTGGGACAGCATAGCCAAGGCAGGAACACACAATGGTCAGCATGCCAGGGCATCTCTCTCTCTCTCTCTCTCTTTCTTTCTTTCTTTCTTAAACACACACACACACACACACACACACACACACACACACGCATATATGGTGGTCCAGTAGTCATTGCTGCCTCACAGCTTCGGGGGCCAATGGGTTCATTCATGAGCTTTGTAGGTTTTCCTCACATTCTCATGGGTTTCCTCTCATTCTTCCTCTGTGGGTTTTTCCCACTGTAAAAAAAACATACAGTAGCTGGACTGGTTACACTGAGTTCCTCCTCGATGTGAATATGTGTGTGAATGATGTACTAAATAAAGTAGAGTTCAATCCAGGGTGACTTCTCATACCTTGTTTCGAGTGTTATTGGAATGAGCTCTATCCACTGACACCCTGACAAGGCTGAAGCAGTTTCTGATGATGAGTGAAAGAATGAATGAATGAATGAAGCAGATGCACCAATTTAATCCACATATTCAGATGTATCTTGTCACATTATTATATCACACATAGATGTGTCTAATCATATAATATAATATTGACTTCCAAACTGCTTTATCCTTTAGCAGGGTCACAGGGAAGCTGAAGCACATCTCAGTTGACTCTGGGCGAAGGCGGTGTACCCCTGGGCAGCTCGTCAGACCATCACTGAGCCCATATAAAATAATTTTAATGGTATAAACATTCTCAAGTTGTCATATAGTCCCCTATGTGATATATAAATGCATGCCCTCATGTGTGAAAAATTGTGACTGAAAGTATTACTCTGGCTGCAGAAGTGGGGTGTGCGTGTGCGTGTGCGTGCGTGTGTGTGTGTGAGTGGGTGGGTGTGTGGGTGTGTGTCTGTGTGTCTAGGTTGTGAGAGTGAGAGTGGTAATGAAGCACTGAGTTGTGTGTGAATTGGTGTGTGTAGTGCATGTGTCTGCAGGGCGTGCACTGCTCACACTAAAGGTTAATTAGGCCGGTAAGTAGAGCCTTATGGCAAGAATATGATCCACCGACAGGTAACCTTATAGTCAGACATCGTCTGTGTCATCAGCCTTTATATAAGTCCACACTCAGTGGGAAACACACACCGAGACGAGCCGTGCTTTGATACAACAAGGAGAGTGACTGCAAATCGGTGAGCATCATCTCAGCATCACTATTTCACTCAGTCAGAGAAAGTTAACGGGATGAACAAACTTAGACCTTTAAATCTAAAAATAATTACTAAACTGGTGAATAAAGCATAACATTTCTTCAGATTTGCATTTATGAATGTTATGGAATAATGGTAGGAGAAATGTAACTCTAAGTGTAGCCTGTTTTTAAGGGGTTTTTGTTTTTTTAGGAATTTGCATTTCTGGTCCTTACAAATACTAACACTAACTTTATTATATATTTATTATATTTACATTATGCTTACTGCTTGTAAAAAAAAACCCTCCATTGACATGTAGCCTATGGTAAAATGTTCTTTATGGTAATCTGTCGGAACGGCACACTCCCTTTCTTTGTCTTAGTTTTTTTTCCTGGGTATTTTTATTTATTTCTTTGTTTGTTTGTTTTTGCCTGGGAAGGTGCATATGATGCATATTTATCAGATTTGTGGAGTAATGATTTAAAGGTACATCAGTAGTCTACCTTGAATGAACTATTATGTATATGCATATTGTTATAGCTGATCAGTATATTCAAAATTTTAAGGTGCAACTAACTGAATGCAGCATTCTGGAAAACAACTTAATGTACAAGTTGGTCACTTTATATCTGATTGTATAGGTATATATAATGAGTATATGGTGTATTTCTCCTTTAGCCTTTATTTTAAAAAGGAATGTATAGATGGTTTTATTCATGGATTGATGGAAATCATTTCTCATGTTGTTTCACAACAGGATGAAAATGTCTCTCACTGATATCCTCTCAGCTGAAGCCATTCAGAATGGCATTAAAGATTGTGAAGGTGAGCTGAACACATGGTGGCTTAAATAAAATACACTAAAATTAGTAGTAAATGAAATAAAATTCATTACACAGATTTAATGCTGAAATGACTGCCTGATCTTAATGCAAGATGAAGTGAAAGCTCAAGTCTGTAGAGAGGTCATATTGGTTGGTTCTCGGGTTTGGTAGCATCACCTGTCTTTCCTGTACACTCCTCTTGGCAGCCCCAGACTCCTTCAGTTACAAGAAATTTTTCCAGCTCATTGGCCTGACTAAGAAAAGTCCAGAGGAAGTCAGGGAAGTGTTTCGCCTCTTGGATGACAACCACAGCGGGTTTATTGAAGAGTCAGAGCTCAAGTATGTTTGTATTTTTTGGTATAATGCTTTTTGCTCAATGTAAGCAAAATTTCATCTCAGTGGTCACTCATCATTCATCGATTTTTCAAGTTCCCTCTTCTTTCATACTGACTCTGTGACTGAGAATTATCACATCAAGATTAGTGACCACTGATGCAATACATAAATGTTTAAGATTCCTTGCATTTTAATCCACATTAGTTAGGTTATAGAGTGGTATTTTTTATTTAGCCATTTCCAAATATAATCCATCATTTGGATGTTTTGTGTGGCTTATCTGCACTATGTCTATATCTAGACCTTGTGGCAAGGGCAGGTACACGACTTTGGTTGTGACTGCAGAATCATTTTTGCTGAGGGTTTTGCACACTTGCAGTGAAATAAAATTTAAGGTGCAGTCATCGAATCTAATCCAGTACATTTTTTGTCCAATTCAGCGAATGTCTCTTCACAGTCCACTAACAGTTTATTCTGGTGTTTTTATGCAGCTTTAGTTCTGTAAATGAGGAAACCACCTGGGCCAAGCCTCACAACACTAATCTAACCAATCAGAAACAGTTTGTGCATTCCTGGTGATCTACGTTCCCTAAGACATTCACTGCAACCCTAATTATGGCCACCTGACCATCCAATCATCTAATCAAGACTTAAGGCTTGAGAATGAAGACTTAAAGCAATGACTGGATTTGTCAGATAGGCCCCATTAGGGTTGGAGTTAAATTTTTTAGGAAGCTAGATCACCAGGAACTGGATTGGGCACTCCAGGTGTACAGAATAAGCTCCGCCTGTTTCTGATTGACTGGAGAGAGATTGGTGTGTCATTGTTAGTGCTGTTGACTTGGCAATGAATGTTCATGAATTTGGTGACAGAGCTTCTGAAGGAGCACTGAAGGAAGGAGTATATGTATCAAAGAATAGAATTGATAACCCCCCCCAACCAAATACTTTAAATCTACTGATTCCTGGTTCTCTAGAAAACGATGAATGACAATTTATAAATCATGAGTTAAATTATGGGAGCATGCACACTACTTTATACACAACCACTTTTATAATCAGGAGCCGAAGCTGAGAGCACATGCAGTAAATTCACATGCACACACACACACACACAGAGAGAGAGAGAGAGAGAGAGAGAGAGAGAGAGAGAGAGAGAGAGAGACAAAGAGAGAGAGAGATTTAGGGGGTGCAGCAATTTCTCTACTTCTTATTAGGTGAACACAAAATCAAAATGTTGTGCGTTGGAAGCTCTGTGTTTCAAGCAAAAAATACAATGAGAAATATTTAGAAAATTAAAATTGCATCACAAGCTCAGTGTGCAAAATTACAGGGGACAGAGCTCCTTTAAGGTGTGATTATCATGCAGGCGTTATTTGTGTGTGATTAATATTTGTTTTTCTTCTTCTTCTTTTTTTTGACGCAGGTTCTTCTTGCAGCGGTTTCTCCCAGGGGCACGGACTCTGACAGAGAATGAAACCAAGAACTTTATGTCAGGTTCAGATGGTAACAGCGATGGTAAAATTGGAGTAGATGGTAAGTCTTGACAATAATTATAATTGCCATGAATGATTTTTCAATAATTCTATCTTTATTATTGGCATGATAGGTTTTCTCTGTTTGTAGGAACATATGACAGCAGCATAAAATAGGCAAAACACTTTAAAGGAGTGGGGGGGTGTGTGTGTGCAACTTTTCCTTTACTTCTATACTTCTTTCAAACAATTTTGCAATGTCTAGCTGATAGCATTCTGTTTATTAATCTATTTTTTTTTTAATAACTATGTCAGCGATACAGTATACACTGTAGTAATAAACTGAGTCTTGTAGGTAAGCCTCTGCTTTGTTTTCTTAATGAGATATTTTTTAACTGACACCTGGAAAAATATTTCAGTTTAGTTGTGTAGATTTAGTTACTCAGGTGCTGAGAGAATTCATGTCTGTAGCTCAGTTAGAGTTTGTGCACGTGTGTGTTCTTGCACACCAATTTACATACAGTATTCATATAATGGCAGATCATTGCTGGCCATACTGCTTGTACAGCCTGTTATTATTCAAACTACATATTGAGTGCCCCCAGTGCAGTTAACTGGGTTATCAAAGGCCAGCCACGTCTCTCACTGTCTGTGGTTAGAAGCATGTAAAATATTCGTAAAGAGAAGGCCATTGGGTTATAGTCAGCGTGTTTCTACCCTGGTGAGCTGTCTAGGGTGTATTCTGCCCTCACCCAGAGTTGGCTGAGATGGGCGCCATGCTCCCCGTGACCCTAATTAGGATTAAGCGGTTCAGAAAATGAATGAATGTATGACATATTGAGCAGATCAGGAGATTGCTGTCAGTATTGAAAGGTATTTGTGTTCACAAATTAATCAGTAGGCTCAATCTTTTTAAAAAGTCCAAATAAAATCAATACTGCTTCCATTTTAAATTATATTTATAAGGAAGTTCTCAATATTCCTCAAATGCTTGAGCTAGTATACAGTTTTGTTGATGTCATACATGATCCAGACAATTGCTGGATGTATGTTCTGGAGATCTCAGGGAAACATATGCGTAGAGAAACTCTGCTGTAGATGCACTAATATCTGTTGTCTGTGTTTACAGAATTCCAGCACATGGTCCTGTCTTAAAAGAATGGCTGATTCCCAGTCCTCTAACAGCAGTCATGTGTGCTATGATTTCATCTGCTCTGCTTTTTTACGATTCCAAAGATTCCAAAGACCATCATGCACTCCCAGAATTTTTATTTGTGTCAGCAATGCATGTTTGATGGTTAGATGCTTTCACTTCCCTCATGCTCACCCCACAGGATCAAGGACAAAACAAGGGAATCATTAAAGTCACTCTAACTACACTATATGTCTTGGGTTTTTTATGCTCTTTGCATGCTTTATATTACAGTGCATTACACTGTTCTTCTTACCATTGATTAATCTGACTGCTAAGGATTCTGAACCTCCTCAGATTTTGGATTAACCCACAAAACACTGGCATAAACAACATTCACAAAAACACTGTCAATTGTCTCTTATTATTTATGTTATGTGCTGTTTAAAGTGTTATTAATAATAATGACTCATACATATTACATGATAATTATATACATAAAGTAAATGCTTAGAATATCTCAGGATTGCAACCCTACAGTCAAAGAAGCACACTGCTTGCACACCTAAGGAAGGATACAGGTGACCCATCAGTGCAAAATGAGTATTAATGCACAAACTGATTTGTGAGTTATATATATATTTAAATAGAGGGCATCCTCAGGTTTATAGTGACCAAGAACTTTTATTTAATCAGAAAAAACTTAAGGAAGACATGATGAAAGCTGTATCTTATATAAATAAATTTATTCAACACCATTTTCAAGAAGACTCATTTTGTGGAGTCTCATTTGTCTAAAATATCATGTTTTCTTCTGAAAACTACAGTATGTTTACTATACTAAGCATTAATAAGCATATATACTCTCGGTGGCAATTGTAAGGAAAACCTGTTTTCGTGGTCACTTATGCTATCCAAACAGCAGCACATTGCATTAAATCATACAGAAACAGATCAAGAACTAAACATTAATACCACAAACATTAACAAGAGTTCATCTTTAGATCAAACTTTAGAATGTGGAAAAAAAGTAGGACCTCAGTAACCTTGACTGTGCCACACATGACCACTGGTGCTGGTCTGAGTATTTCAGAAACTGCTGCTCTTTTGGGATTTTCATGAGCTGCAATCTATAGAATGCAGAAGAGGGGAAAAAAGTATCCAGGGAATGGCAGTATTGCTGGTGAAAAAGCCTTGTAAGATCAAATGAGCATGGCCAGACAAGTTTGAGCTGACAGGAAGGCTAGAGTAACTCGAATGAGCACTCTTTATGGCTGTGCCGAGCAGAAAAGCATCACAGAGTGCAGAGCTCATCAAACCCAGAGGTTTATGAGCTACAGGAGCAGAAGATCATTTTGGGTTTCCTGTTGGGCAAGAACAAAACATCTGAGGCTCAGTTTCCTGTAAAATGGCATAAGTCTCAGCAATAAGACACAAACCTGTTTACATAATGCTGTTGCATTAGCTACGTTGAATGTGCATTAACAAATCATAGACATTCTCTCTCTCTCTCTCTCTCACACACACACACACACACATAAAAGTTGACAGAATTGCAGAAGGCCTTAGGAACATGTTTTCAATCTATAAGTTTATTTAACAGAGACAGCCTCCCATCATTTCTGTATACAATCAGAAAGCAATGAATGTATCCTGCTGTATTTTCTTAACTGCTTGCTTGTTTCTGTGTAAGTTTCTGTATGTAATGTAACTAACACCAATCGGGTGGCTGGATATGGATTTTTCAGGTGAAGATTCATTTGTTTATTTACCAAACTGCTTAATCTTACTAGGGTCTCAGGGAGGCTGGAACCTGTCTCTTCCAACTTTGGGTGAAGGCGGGGTATGCCCTGAACCATTCACACTCACACTTACACCTAGGGGCAATTTTGAAATGTGCAGTTGGAAACTGGTACCCGGAAGAAACCCATGCAAGCATGGGGAGAACATGCTAACCCCTTATATTCTCTTTCAAAAGTTATTATTCATTTTTAATTGCTTGGACTGAGAGAATTTGCAAGAAATCATTACTAATTAGCCATTTGATATGTGCTATCTATTAATTTTTTTAATTCATTTATTAATCTTAATTATCCCAATAATATTTAATGAACAGACCCTAGGTGGCATGTCTGTCTGTTGCAGGACACAACGCACATGCACATTCACATACTTATTTATAGGCGGGGCAATTTAGCACCATCAGCCTAATGACATGTTTATGGAGGATGGAGGAAAGTGGCAAAACAAAAGGAAACAAAAGCCCCATACAGAGAGCAGCCTGAGCATATAATTATTACTGTATTTTTACTGATATTAATGTCCTGCTATAATTTTCATCTACATAATATTGTTTTACATTATAAGGTGAAGAAATGTGGGCATGATATATTGATGTGTGGGTATAACCCCAAAAATCAAAACAAAACAAAAACAAAAACAAAAAACTTGGAAGCACAAAATTGTCTAGAATGTCCTTCTATGTTGTAGCAAAAACATTTCACCCCACTGGAACAAAAAGGCCCAAACTTGCACCATCATGATGGTGCACCTGTAGACAAAGTGGGGTGTTTTCTAATGGCTGGTGGGTAAGAATTCAGTTGGCCTGCATATGCCTCTTTATCACCAACATGAACCAGCTGTTAGTTCTTGACTGTTACTGTTGGTTCGTTTTGTGCATGTTCTAAGAACCAGTTTGCTTTTCATGGGATAAAGACAGTTTTCCACTGCAGAGCCATGTCGTTAAGTCACCAACAGGCAGCTGTTCCTAAAAAAGTTTCTTTGTTCGTTGTCTGTTTTTTAAAGGCAAAAAAAGATTAAAAATGTATATAAAGTACTGTATATGTACCGTAATGGTTGACAGCATGACCACAGCACTTTCACATTATAGACGATCCTAATCTGTGTGCAAACTGCATGCACTGTTACCATGTCAACATGGAGCGCTTGAGTCCATTCAGTCAATCGGGCTTTGATCTATCCTGTTGAACTGCTTACTAAAACAATATCAGTGGTACATTTGTTCATTCTATTTTCATGTCAATAACCATTGGTCAAAGCCATTTTGGTTTTAATATTAGAAATCACAATAAACAAAATAAAAACAAACATATTCCATAAGATAGTGTTTGCCTTGTGCTTGTCTCAGGCAACATGTGCGAGTCCAATGAAAATCGCAGATTTCAATCCACTATAATATCATACACTAGACCATATTTGTGCCACAGGTAGTCCCTTTTTCACTGGCCGTAACCAGAAGTATATCACGGACCGGTGGGAAACGCCGCTGTTTATGCCCTGCTCCCATTAGTGTGTTAGCAAAAAGCAATTGACAACATCTAGGCCATCAACTGTCGATAAAATTGCATTTTTAATATTGTTTCCTATTAAAAGAATAGAGATAATCAGGATGGCACAGTGGGGTGGTGGTTAGCACGTCTGCTTAACAGCAAGAAGGTCAGGTCCCAGACTCGGCATGGGAGTTTTTGTGTGCTTGCATGGGTTTCCTCTGGGTGCACCAGTTTCCTCCCAAAGTCCAAAGACATGCACCTTAGGCTAAATTGCCAGATTGCTCCTAGATATATGTGTTGATGTTGGCCCTGTGATGGACTAGTGAGCTGCTCAGGGTGAAACCTGCCTTCGCCCAGCGTCGACTGAGATAGGCTTCAGCCTCCCCGAGGCCCTGATAGGATTAATTGGTTCTGCAAATAAGTAAGAGAGTGAATAGATAAGAAAAAGCTTTTTTACAACACGTGTGGAGCCAGCATTAGTGAAGACACTTACCCGGAACTGTATTTTCACTCATTTGTTTTACCCGAGCAGCTACACACGGTGTGCTGTCAGAACCCGGAAGTATGTTCGTGCACGTCGGAGGTTACCTCATACAGATTTTGGAGGATGGTCTCTGAGCACTGTCACTGATCTCTCATATGTTTGTTTGTTTGTTTTTTTTGCACATACGGTAGTAAACCTGTCCGTTTGTCTTCTCTGTCGCAGTGCTGTAAGAGATACGCATGTTTTTGGTAAGTATCTCATTAATGTTAACGAACAGCAACGTGAAGCCGCGTTACAGTGTTTTATGTCATGTTGCTAGCAAGAAGAGCCCTTAGCAAGCAACAGTGCTCATTTGTTTCATTCAACTAATTGTGCTATTCGCTTGTAGTTGTAGTTGTGGTTGTAGTGGTGGTGTTTATGTACGCTAATTGTAGTGACTTATGCCTCATAGGTCCATAAAACCCGTGTTTTTATTAACGATATGATTATCATAACAGCAGGTTAATCTTCTAAAACCTCTAAGTACTTTAACAGCATAGTACCAACTTAATCACCACGGATTAATTTCCGCAAGCAGTCAGTAAATTCAACGAGTAAAAAGAAGGAAATTCCTTTGCTTTCACTTCTATCTCTGGTTTGTATGGCATGCGTTAGCTGGGTTGCGGAAGTTTTGGTCATCTCCAGTCTCATTTTCTCTATGCAGTGTTTTACGAAAGTGTTCAACCCTTTTCAGTCTCCAGATTCGTCCAGCTGATATATGAACAGATAATTCCAGTCTTGTATAGTATTGTAGTTGTAAACCTTATGCTTTCTTTTCAGAAAGTCAGAATTAGTTATTTGTTCAGATGAAAAACCCTGATGTGTGTGTTGCTTAAATAAATATTTATTTAAGCCCTTTATACTTGCTAAAGAAAAAAAGTTGGTGATCTGTTGGAGAAAACTCTGACCGGCTTTGTGTATTGTTTGGGAGGGATTTTTTTTTACCCTTTCCTCCTGGTAGATTTGCTCTGTGGTCTTATTGTCTGGATGTTGTTTTCTGGGATTCAAGACTTTGACTTGACCAGTGTAGCATATTTATCTTGGTTTGGACTTATTGTTTGCTGAAAGTTGACACATAAGCATAATGCTGCCAACACCATATTTTACAGTAGGGATACTAGTGTTAATTGCAGTATTACCTGTTTTAGTTTTGCACTACACTTGCATGCCCATATACAGTATTTCAATCTTGGATTTGTCACTATATAAACATTTTTATTGGCTAGGCTGTTGTGATTAAAATAAGTCTTATTGCTTTTTTTTGTTTTGCCATGGCCACATACAGTCCTTAGTTATGTAGATCTCCTGAAATGGATGTCTGGGACACCTTAACATCCCTCTCAGTCACTGTACTCTTCTGTAGCTACTTCAGAGGGACTGTTGATCTCACTTTAGCATCCCTCTCCAGTCTCTGCCTTGTTTTTTCATGGAGTTATGGAACCTTGTCAGAGTAGTGCTTGGGTGGACTGGGATGTCCAATACTTTACA
Organism: Neosilurus hyrtlii; assembly: GCA_028564935.1. NCBI lineage: Eukaryota > Metazoa > Chordata > Actinopteri > Siluriformes > Plotosidae > Neosilurus > Neosilurus hyrtlii. Next base: position 16,825,928 of record JAOUQZ010000051.1, read on the forward strand.
CAATATTCCTAATTTACAAATTTCTATTACCCACCTAACGTACATAGAATACATCATAATGTTCATTATGATTCTATAGTTATATTTATGGTTAGACATAAAGTTGAGATACTTAGTTTATTTATTTCTTCTGTTACATGTTACTTCTGCAGATTAAAGGCATGCCCAGCAAGCTGCTTCAAGAGAAGACAAACAAACTTCAGACACACTCAAATGCTGATGATCAGGTACAGATGAATTAAAATATCTCACGTATATCCAACAGTTTGAATTGAAAATGTAATTCTTCTCAGATGTTAACCCCCTCTCACCGCTTACAGCCTTTGCTTTCTATTTCTCTTTGTCAGTCCGAGGATGGCTTCTGGAACACAGGAAAAACAGTACCCCCCATCCCTGCTTAGTTTTTTCATTTATAACCCTAAATTTGGCCCGCGTGAAGGGGAGGTAAGTTTGAGAGATCTAAAAAGAATTAGAATCCTCAACGTTTTACATGTGGTGATGAATGAACAGGTTTTGAGAATAGTATTTCACTGGAATTTGTGAAAGTAAAAAATAGACTATTTTGAAGGAAAATTAAAGGAAAGCCCCAACAGACCTGTAATACTGAAAATATCTATATATTAATCATTGGGTGGTCACAGTTTCTAATGAAACAACATGTAAATAAAATGTTTTATTGTTACATTTGGCATATTTCCGATATTTCAACATTTAATTTAGGCCTTTTTTAGGTGGTGTACAGAATTTCAAAACACTACCATGGTGTATACAGACCAGAAGTCCAGAGACCCAGAATCTGGTGCCTTTAATCTGGCAGTTTGTGTTAACATATTAGTGTTGTGCACTTGTAAGCCAGTGGCCCAAGACACATTATTAAACCAGAATACTCTTAGTATGCAAACCTCTGCTAAGCCCAGAAATCTCCCAAATGAGCCAAAATGTCAAAAATTGTTTTATCTCAAAATGTTAAAGAATCCTTTAAAAATTCCTGAATCAACAATTTGATAGGGATCATCTCCAAAATCGAATAAGTTCTTTTTTTTTTTTTTTTTTTTCCAAAGCTCCCACTTCTGGTTGAAATTAAATTAAAATCCGCACATAGGTTTGTCTGTAATCCTGCCAAAATAAAAAAACATGCACACAAACTGGGAGTAAAACATAACCTCCTTGGTGGTGGTTACAAGTGAAAGCAGTTTCTGCACAGTGGACAAAAAGTGGCTGCATCAGTGTTCGAAACATCATACTGTTGCCAGTTTATTAGGATCCAAGCTTGCTATATAAAGGGTGTTGATGCAGAGGGGTTGGTTTCTTTGATGTTAACATTTTCTTCTTTTGTATCCGAAGAAACTATAATTTTCACATCGATAAAAATACATTTAGTAATGATGCGTTTTGATGTTTTCATTGTGTTCTGTCCTGTAGGAGGAGAAGAAGATCTTATTTTATCATCCCTGTGAAGTAGAGAAAAATGAAAAGATTCGCAACGTTGGACTCTGTGAGGCCATTGTTCAGTTTACTAGGTGTGTGTCCACAATCGAGCAAAATTAATGTGTTTTCACTGTGTGTGTGTCTTTGGGTGTGCGTGTATATATATATATATATATATATATATATATATATATATATATATATATATATATATAATA
>JAOUQZ010000051.1:16840101-16852523 GCA_028564935.1 Neosilurus hyrtlii
TGTAGTACTGTTATTTTTCCCACATACAATATATTTAGCTCTACTTCGACGTATCGAGCACTGTTCTACGGAAAATCGACTCAAGATGTTATATATAAATATATGTATATACACACACACACATCAAAAACGAGGGTTTTTTTTTTTGTTTATTTATCAATTTTAAAGTGTGATAATGACACTATCTGTGAATGATGATTACAACCTGTGAGTGTCCTTTGTACTGATTTAAGCATTATTCACTCTGAATAATATTTAATCCTGAGATAGTGGACCAATCAGATGGTCTCCTTCATGTACAGTACATACTGATGTGGATTAAACTTTTTAAAAGTGCAACAAAAAAAAAAAACATGCAGAAGTAAGCATAGGGAAGTGCATATACACAAGCTTTTATGGTACCAGACAAGCTGCAGCTTGTGTGGTTTAGCTAAAATTAACCCACTAATGTAATTCATGTACACTTTATAATTACCTTTATTTTCTTTTATTTGTTTATTTATGTATTTATTTATTTACAATTATAAGTACTTTATACTTATCATTTTATAATTAATTAATGTAGGTAATATTTTCACCAGGATGTCTTGTCTGTATTTATTAGAATGAAGTGTTCTTAGTGCGCATGCGTTGACCCGGCTGCAGCCTGTTTCAGTTGCCCCGGGAGCTCCTGCTCTTTCCCTTATTAAACTTCTTTCTCTTTTACTTCGCCTTTTTTCCGAATCAGGATCAATAAAGTATTCTGATTAATAAAATATAAATAATGTTTTTATCCCACGGCGAAATCATTTAAACGTGTATTAATATATTTACAGTTTTGGTGCTAATTTAAATATATTTTAATGAATTGGCTAAATAAACGATTTATCCTTGCAAGGAAACGACCAATCAGCAATGTCTTCCGGGTGTTCATCAGCAAATCAGAATGAGAGTGTCGAATTTTCAAACCCAACCCGCCATCTTTTCTGTGTTTTAACGGAAGTTCGCGAGGTAGAGGACGTCGTTTGTTTAGCGTCAAATTTATTGTTTATTAGGTCTGTTATCAGCGAACCTGTTGCTTAAACATAAACTGCTCATTAATTACAGGTAATGAAAGATAAAACACTGCAAATTCCTAAGATACGACTACATTTAACCTTAGCATTTTTGTGAGTTTACTGGTAAAAGTCGTACAAAACAACTGCTTTGATTAGCATGCTAATAATAACAACCGCATAGTCTTAATACTGGCACCACTACTGTGTAATCTAATGTGATGTAATTCTACTAAACTTTGTTTATCCTCTTTTGGTCCTGTTGGAGTCGTCTGTAGTTTTATTTCACCATAATAAGTTAATCTGAGATGAAATGTGAGGGCAACACAAACATGGAGTGGAGATAATGAAGCATTATTAACACTAGTAACTTTATTCTGTCAGTATAATAACACACCTTGTACATTACAGGAATAATTAAACTATTTCTTGTTGTTTATGGAGTAATGCTTTGTGTTTGAAGCTCACAATTTTTTTTTATGTATTAATGCATGTTTTGCTTGGAAATATTAAACATTTTGTTGTGCCCTTTTTCTTACCACAGTGTTATGAAATGCATGTACTTAACATTATCCTAATCTGTTTGGTGAATGCAATTTTAAACACGACTAGCAACGCTATCGTCAGCACTAAGTTGTATTGTTATGCCTTCTTTACAGTATGGATTCTCGCTTTGCACATCTATACAAGCGAGACAGCAGTGTCTCCATGATAAGAGTCAAAATGTCCAGGCGTCGCTCCCAAACACAAAAGGAGAACAGGGAAAAGATACAAAACCGCCATAGACAATTGGATCAGCTTCCGGAGCTGGAGTGCTCTTTGGATGTTTCAAAGCTGGAGAAGTCAGTTCTTTCACAAGAGACAGGTCGCAAAGCCAAAACAGATAAAAGTAAGACAATGTTCCCCTAATACCCATTATTTGTCATAGTATGTACAAGGATACAGCAAATAACACACTTTTTGTCTAGATAATAGTGCTGTAGAGGAGAGGAGAAAGATGCTGGAACGTTTTAAAGAGAACAAAGCCCTGCAGAAGGAGAAGGAAAGACGAGAAAAGGAAAAGAAAGGCACCTTCAAGGTTGGTCTCTACCATCCACAACCTCTGGGCTACTTGTCCCTGAACCCTGTTGTTCCAAGCACAAAAAAGGTGAGCCTAATTTCGTTTGCGTGCACATGTGGACCTTGTGGCTTAGAGCTGTCATTCTTCATGACTTGACTTGAGTGCTCTTTCAGGCCACAGAAAATGTGCAGTCCACCAGAGTGACCCGTTCTATGAAACAGCAGCTGCAGCCTAAGGTTAACTAATTTTCAGTGTTCATCACTAAATATATTTGAGCAGACTGCATGTCTATTACACATGCATGAAAAGTGTATTTATGGCTTTTTCTGTTCTTCACACAGCAATCAGTTGAAAAACAGCTGGTACCAAAGAAAGGTATGTACAAAAAAATTAAATAAATAAAAATTCTTAAAGAAGATAATCAGACACCTTTATTTTTTTTTTATTTCTTCTTAGTCTTTGGTCTTTCTTTCAAGCAATTACACTAATTACAAAAAAATGTAAGACAGAGTTTTGGTGCATCTCACAGCATGAAGTCCTGCATAGCACAGCCTACAACTCTTGTACATTGCAGATGTCCAGCTGTTATTCCTATATGCAGGCTTCTAAAAAAAAAAAAAAAACTCAGCAGACAATTTAACTGGTCACATCGATAGCAAATTCTTTCTAGACCAATTTGCTCATGCCAATATAAAGATAGAGATCTTTATTGTCAACTGTTGCATGAACAATGATCAGTTTAGCAGCTCTCTGTTTAGCAGCAATTATAAAAAAAACAAACAAACAAACAAAAAAAGTACATAGGAAGTACATTCTTTGTTGTGCCTTCCCCACCTGCTGAGAGATTCTATGGTCCAGGTGAAGTCAGAAGAGGTGTGAATTCCAACCCTCTTTACCTCCTCTCCATCAACATAGAGGGCAGAGTGCTCAGTTCGTTTAGATCCCTGAAGGACATGATCATCTCCCTTGACTTGGACGTGTTACGGTCCAGGTAATTGTCGTTGCCGCAGGTGCGTCAAATTCGCAGACGACACCACCATCATAGATCTGTTATCAGGTCTTTGATGGTGGTGTCGTTGGCGAATTTGACGATGGTGGTGTTGGTGTGAATGGGGGATCAGTCGTGTGTGAGGAGGGGGCTGAGGACACACCCCTGTGGTGTTCTGGTGTTCAGGATGAGAGTGGAGGAGATGTGGTCTCTTATCCTGATGTTCTGAGGTCTGTTGCAAAGAAAGTCCAGAATCCAGGTGCACAATGGGCTACCCAGGCTATAGGCCCAGGTACAGGGTAGAGTATTAAGCAGGTTTATGGGGGAATACATGCAGCCTTCTTATTCAGTCCAAAGATTTAATGAGTTCTTCGTGGCGAGAAATGATCTTTGGCTATTCGGTGTGCAAAGGTAGCATATCATTTCTCTTAAAAATAGTGTGTTTTGGATTAGGCAGAAATCAAAATGGCAGCAGTGGAACTTGATTAATGCTGTGATGTCACAAGGGCAAAGGTCACTTCACAAACTGCTAATTTAAGCAGAAAAATATTCTTTTTGTATTCATTTTAAAAGTCGGTCACATGTGATTCTTGAGGTATTTCTCTATTTCCAGGAATAAATTGGAGGCCTGGTTCTGGGTCTCCTAAAAATTTTCATCTGTATGCAAAGTGTTATGATCAGTTAGTAAATCAGGTTTTTTTGTTTTGGTCATCAGCTGAGCCACCCAGCACCAGAGGTAACAAGTTGTCCACACCAGCAAATACCAGAGGCAGAACTGCTGCAGGTAAACTGCTGGCTGGTTTGTCCACATGGACCCTCATGGGTCTCAGAGCTTACAAAATCATCTTTGTTAGATACAGTTTGGGATTTCTGTCCTCTTGTCTCTTTGCAGTTGACCCTGTTGTCCGAGCTCCAACTACTCGATCAGCTAAAACTATGATGGCAGTTGTAACAACCAAATCTGTGGTTAAACCTCCTGCAGGTACATTTGTATCTTTTTATTTGTTTGATTTACCTCAAAATGTCTGCCTCCACCACTATGCTCATTAATTCTATCATTTTCCCTATTTTTTATGGTGTTCATCCATTGCTAGATTTCAGCTTTCCAAAAACAAAACCTGCCAATAGGCACCCTGCAGTACCCTCTTCGGGTAGAGGAAGAAACGTGCAGGGTAAGGGCAATACACAGTATGCACTTTTATTATGTTTTCTGCACATTATAAGCTAAATATCACTTTTATGATCACAAGGACATTCTGAGTCTGTGGCAGCTGAAAAGAAGGATACTAAGGTAAATAATCCTACACAGGTTTACAGCTTGGTCTTAATTGTTTATCTCGGAATTATATATTGATATTGGTAAATCTTTCACCAGGTTGTGGTGAATCCCGCTATTCCTAAAGAGGAAAAGGTGGTGGAGGACGCTACTGTGACTCCAGTTTCATTTGCTCCCCAAGGATTTGTGTTCCAGCCTCCTTCTGGCCTGAGAACCTTCCAGCCAACGCCCCTTTCTCCTCGCTCTGCTGATGCCTTCCTTTCACCCAGGTAGTTCATGGTGCACCAGTTGAAGTGTACCCGAGAGTCTTTTTTTTTTCTTTTTCTTAACATGGATATCTTTTATTTTAGACTGCAGTTTACCGGTGTATCATGTTTCTATTTGATGTGCACTGATTTTTGGCCTTGCTTTTAGCAGCTTCTCATGTGAACCCCCGAAGGAGTCTACAAGCTCAGTTTCTCCACCATCTGGCTCCTCTTCTGCTCCTCCTCTTTCATCACCTCCTCCCTGCATGTCTGAACCTAGTCCTGCCCTAGCTTCAGAATATTCATATCACATAAACCCTGCCTCATCTATCTCTACTACTCTTCAACCTTCAGCATCTGCTTCCTCTGCACCGTCAGAGCCTCAAAATGATGTGCCCTATTTCAGGTTAGAGCATTGATGTGCATGCGTGTAAAATGATTCCTCAAGGGCAAGGTGAATGTCACTGTATAATCCCAAGACAAAACTTCAAGGGGACTATGCAGTGATATCCTCTGAGCCTGAGGGCTAATAATTGTTTTAGTATATACAAGAAAAGTAGTTTTATATTTTTTAATTACATTTTTAAAGTGTGACTATGATTATGCATGCTCCATTATGGCATCTTTTGAAACTCAAAGATTGAGATTTTTGTTTGTTTTTATCACTTAACAGTGGCAAAACCTTAAGACCATTTTGTGTATATTTAATCTTTGTTTATTTTTCTATTTAAACCATATTGTTTATGGTGTATTGCATAGGTTTAATAAAGTTCTTTGGTCTGCTCATAATGTTTGGAGCTCACCTGGCCTGTCTGTAATTGTTAAAATATGTAAAATTAACTATAAAAATCTTGATTTTGTTTATTTATTTATTTAGTTTGTTCCTGTGTAGTAAATACTAAAACAATTATTTAGAGATTATTAACCAATCAGAAACCACACCATTCATGTGTAATCTACTAAATAAACTATATACATGCTCTTGTACGTCTTCTGTAGGTCTGTTATGGCTGGTGAGACCGAGAGGTTGACTCAATTGTCTGAATTTTGGGAATTGCGATTTGATGATCTCTCTATCCCGGAAGAAAGTGAGTGAGCAGTTACAATTTTACCCCTAAAAGGGAAACACTGAAATTCTGTCCTTACTTAGCGAATGCCATGCAGTCTTGATGTTCACGTGTTCTGCTCTCTGACTCTCCAGTGCGGGACCGAATGCGCACAGCGGTTGGCCAAGCCAGGCTGCTAATAAAGGAACGATTTGGCCAGTTTAGCGGCCTGGTGGATGATTGTGAGTTTGGCCGAGGGGAGAAGATCACAACTTGCACAGATTTGCAAGGGTTCTGGGACATGGTGTACTTTCAGGTGATTAACTTGTTATTACTGAAAATATAAGTTATGGGGTAAATGCCATTTGTCTTTGGATTTTTTTCTCGTGTATGAATGGCTCAGTAATCAGTTATCTCTTTTCACCTTCCCTCTGGTATTAGGTGGAGGATGTTAATAAAAAATTCAATGCATTGAAAGAAGCTGAAGCCAGAGGTTGGCAAGAAGAGGTCAAGCCTGTCAGCAGGCAGAAAAAAGTAGTAAAGGTATCTAGACAATTCTGTATTCAAACTGAAATTTGTTTGATGATCATTCTAATTGTTTGGAAATCTCATTCTAATAAAGTATAGATTCACTACTTTGAAATGTTCCCACTGTTAGAATGTTAAAGTTTTTTATAATACATCATTTGTACCTGTCTGCAGTAATTTTAATCAGCTTAAGTGGTTCTGTTTCCCTAAGTATTAAATAAGTAATGTTAATCCTACTGAACCTGAACAGGATTAACATTGCTACAGATTAATGAATGAGTTCACTCAAGACCCGTACATTATATTCACCACTCACATTTTTAATGTTATTCCACTAAACTGATACCAACTTCATACATTGTTCAAAATTTTACATTGATCCCATAATTTTGAGACGAGTGATGGTGTTTTCTTTGCATGGTCATTTTAGAAGCCCCCTGCTGCAGGAGGTAAGACAGGAGCAACTGTGGGAGCCAGTGCAGCTGCAAAGAGCCGTCTGGCTGCGGTGAAAGCTGCCATGAAGGCCAAACAGGCTGCAGTTGCTAAACCTGCTGAGGCTTCAGACAAAGCTGAAGATAACCCTTCTCCTGTTTCAGATGCCCAGGCTAACACGCTGGCAGCCCCAACAATAGTTTTTCATGGAGGCTTCTTCCAGGTGGAGAGTCCGGTCAAAGTAGTTGGTACGAGTTAACTCTAGCTGTAATAACTGTCCTACACGTTGCGATTGTTGTGTGACGACTTGAATGCGTTAGCTGTGTAAAGAAATGTACATGATTATTCCCAGGTGTTGTAAGAAGATCATCTCGGTTGAGTGCGGTTCCTGTTACACTGTGTTCCCCACGTGGGTCTAAAATCATCACACCTGGCAGGCAGCAGAGATCCGCTGCAATTCCACATCCGTCTCCTCTTCCATGCGTTCTTTCTACTCCCAGTAATGCACTTCCTCCTACATCCTCTTCTACTTCAGTAGCTCACACCACTCCATCTCTGGGCTGTACTCCTAAACAGCATGCTGATCCCCACCCCTGTGCCCCCAATGAAGTCTCCCACACACCAATCGTCCAGCTTGATCATAACACAAGTCTCAGCAATAACCAGACAGACCTCGTGATTATTCCAGATCAAATGAACCAATCAGAAAAGATTAAGCCGCACGATTGCCAGTTGGAGGAAGAACTGCAGCTTCATCTTCCTGCATGTTCAGGCAGCAGTACAGAGCCTGATGGAAGTACTCAAGACTCTGCCATGATGACAGTGTCCCAGGACCAAACTGAAGAGAATGTGTTTGCTGAAGTGAACACGTGCTGCTCAGACAATCAAGAGCATTCTGTGAGTTTCACTCACTCTCCTTCAGCATGCAAGACAACTCCAGAAGCAAAAAGTGTGGAGAACTGTGTCTTGGTCTCTTCTCCCTGTATGATACCCACCACACCACAGCAAGTCCAAGTCCTCTCTCCTGCACCATTAGACAAAAGTGACACATCTGTGAATAACGGGTAAGCACCGCTATTGAATTCCTGCTGAAATAGTAACACAGTCATGATTTTAAACTTGAGAACTGAGAAATTTGTTTAGTTTGACCTGTGAATTGTTTGGAAATTTAGGTTTAGAGAGACATAAACCTTGGCAGCAGGCCAGAAGTAATTTTATTTTTCATTATAGTTTGCACACAATATACACTGCACTTATTTTATGGATACTTCAGAATGTTAATTTTTTTAAGATGTTTAATCCTAATTTGGGTCGTGGGGAACACCCTGAACATCTCGCCAGACTATTGCAAAGTCACCACACACACCCCAAGGGGCGATTTGGAACAGCCAGTTAACCTACTGTGGATGTTATAAAATTTGTGTACTATGTGCTGTGTTTATTTAGATAGCACATATTAAAATTCCTCTATAGTAAAAATAACAAATGTAAAACAAAACCAAATACCCAGTAATGATAAAAAAATGTATGATGGTTATAATACAAAAATCGACAAGGTGCACAACTATCAATCCAGAGATCGCAAGTTCGAATCCACATTGATGCCACAGCCATCCATGACAGGGAGTCCATTAAAGTTTACGCCCCTCCCTGGTCGGTGGTGGTGGTTAATAACAATTTTTTTTGCATCGACCATTACCACGAAACCTAATTAATCGTCCTTCCACTAGGTGGCGGCAGTCTGTCAAGTAAAGTCTTTCATGACTCAAAGTATTGCATGCTAGCTTGTCGCAGTTAAGTGGTCAGAAAATAGAGGAAAAATGCCTAAACAAATCATTTTGCCATGCAGATTTCATGGTTTCCCGTTTACGATAGATGTTCATTGCTTATTCGGCTCTCGATCACCTTTAAGTTTAGTGATGTGGCCCTCAGTGAAAATGAGTTTGTCACCCCTGCCTTAAACACTCTTAATGTTAAAAACACTTAAATGTAACAGACAGGTAGGTAGTGTAGGAGGCAGTAACTGGTGTGATGTGATCACTCTTTCCCTGTTAAATGCAGAGCTGGTGCATTTTGTACCAAATGAAGATGTTGAAGAGATGACTCCTCTATTCCCACATTCCACAGAGATGAAATAAGTGCATGAGTTTATGTATGTTATACAACAAGGGTTTTTTGTTTTACAGGTCTATCAGTGCCGACTGTCAAGTGACAGAAAATCAAGACAGTGAGGTAATCATTCTACATCCTCATCTATTATTGATTATGGGGAAATTCATGTTAAATCATTGTTTCTATTTTCAGGGTCTTGTTGGTTTGGACATTGAGCGATATCTGCAACCCACTGTCCAATGCAGCTTCTCTCCTGTGCACAGCATGGCAGTAGACACCTTCTCGCTTGAGCTAGAAGATGCTGAAATGGCGAGTCCTCAAGCCCAGGCAGAGCCTGTACAGGACACACAAATGACTCCTACAGGTACTTGGGGTGCTTGTGTTGCTGGTGTTTTTCTCCTTGGTGTTTTATGAAGGTGGATGTATGCATGTGACCTTTCACCACTCACTCTTTCTCTCTCACACTTTTTTTTTAAATTTAGCATTACCCAGAATGGCACCATTAGTGTTCACTCCCTGGACTGAAGAGGTGGATTAGAATTTTTAATGCACTTTCTTACATTTAATAGCACTGTAAAAAAAATTGACACTGCTAGAATTTGTGTTTAAAGCATATTTATATCAACAAATAGTGTTAGACAGTCACAGGCCTCACATATCTTCTGTTATGTTTCAGATGATTTCAGATCAGCTGCTGTTCACTCCTGAGCAGAGGGCACAAGTGAGACCGTCAGTGTGTGAGCGTGACCTCATGATGTTTACACCGCCTGCTGATATTTAATTGGGGCATAAATATGGAAAAGCATTTTGTGGGGTTTATTGATTTTGTGCCATTTGAAGGCACAATATTAATGTTAAATGTTCTTTGATTACCAAATTTATATCTACATTTCTGTATTTTTTAAAAATTATGATACATTAAAAAAAATTGTTTTCTTTTTTTTTTTTTCGAAGACCTTGGAGTCATTTCTTCTTTTTCTTCTTGCTGGTTTGTGAGGGCTTCAACTTTACAGATTTGGAGGTTGTCACTGAGCTTGTGAGATTTGCAGATGAATTGTTTGGGTCGTCTGTGGCTTGACTTCTCTCATCATCCTCCTCCTCTTTTTCTTTTCTCTCTACTTCTGCCCTCCGTTGCTCCCTTATTCTAAAAGAAAAACATGTTTATGTATCATGCCCTTAATTCTATTACCACCGTCTGTTGAACTTAAGTGAAATTTACATTATATTGTAAACAAGTTCTAATTAGCAAGTCAAATTGAATGGTTAAGTACTCTGCATACTCCTTGGCCTTTTCTAGAGTGATTCTGTAGTCTTTGCTTTGTCTTTGCCATTCCTCCTGCATCACTTCTTTCAAGGCCAAATTGTGTTCATATGCCGGAAAGAATATGCAGGTAAAGAACTGGTGAACACAGTTGATCCAGTTCTGCATCTGTTTTTCTGGTTGCCCCTCTTCAGCAGCTTCTAGCCACACACAAACCATAGGAAGAAGGTGGAGAGTAGCCCTGTATAGTATTATTTATCATATAGCATGTATTCCTTCAGTTTGGGGTGGGAAAAACTCACTTCATCTTACGTTCACCTGAACACAGTGATGGCTGATATTCAGTGGAAGTAACCCACCCCAATTTATTATTTGCAGCTGTATTTGAAACTAGAAAAGTACCTTCATTCTGTATTTCTTCAATTAATGCTGACTGTGGTGTTGCCTAGGAGAAGACATCCATGTTAGGAGTTGGAATTCACACACACACACACACACACACACACACAGATAGATATATATATATATATATATCCATTTATACTGTATAAGAACTAAAGAAATTGTACAATGTAAGAATTGAAGAAACCTCAAGGGGTTTTGTGCTGGTGGTAGCAACTGAGATGGTGGTGCTTGAGGACAACGCTGCTGACTCATTCTGCTGAAGACCAAAAAAAAAAAAAGAAGAAATATGTCCGATTGGGTAAATATACATCTCTCATAATCACAGGATTAGCTGTAGACATTCAACATTCATATTCCCCCATTTTTCAAGTGACATATCAAAGTGATGTGAGAGCTCTCATTTCGTAGACTTTTTCATGTACCTGAGAAGAAGCTAACTGGCTCAGTATAGTGCTGTCAATCACCTGCTCTCCTGACGAAGTCTCATCAGGAGAACTTAAATCACGCTGTTTTTGTTGTGCTGTTCCAACACCATGTGTGTTCTTCACTTCAGCACAAGCCACTAGAGCCTCGATGAACTCCAGAAAAGTGATCTGCAATGCAATTCTTGCATTCAATAAAATTGCATCCCAAAACTATAATAATCTTGAGTTATTTCCCCATTTTTATTTGGAAATAATGACTGTTTTCCAGTGTTCTGAATTGCTTGGTTTAAGCTACAGTAAGCTTGACTGCAGTAAAATGGGTCGGGAGTTTTGAAAAGTGATAACAGTGAAACGAACCTCCAAATCCAAGTTACTGTGAGTAGAACTGTAGATTGCTGGATTTTCTAGTGAAATGATCTCCACTAATCTTTTTGCAGTTAGTGTACCGTCAAAGAGACCAAGATCCTGTACACAAACAAATCATATGCTAAATTAGATAACAGATGCCGATTTTCAGATAATGATCTGGTGTTAAAGGGTATGATTATCATACATTCTTTGCCTCAACCATTACCATTAAAAATAATTCATGAATCATGAATTGGGTTCATTGTTGTCTAGTAGTGATAAAAATCTTTACCTTAAACATCCAAATAAAGTGTCTGGCAGTCAAGATGTCAGATACGGAGGCTGAGTTGGCTTTAGGGACAGTCTGGTATATCTCCCAGCATCTCTCTGTATATTTCTTGACAATCACCCCACAAAGAGGGTGGCAGTAAAGAGGTCCTATGTTGAATATTATACATCACATGTGATCTTTGAACTGATACATTTTGATTAGATTAAATTGCAATATGTTAAGTCGGCGAGATTGAAAACCATGCTGTTCTTATGGCCCTGTATAATGATTACCTTTTACATTCTTGGCATTGGGAATGATGTTCTGTTTCATGAGCTTGGAAAAACTCTCAGCAATTACACAGCAAGACGACCTGAAGCATAACAAAATTGTTTCAGATTTTAGCCTGGAGCCTTCACACTGTTAGCAGTGATCAATTCTCCATAGTGAAAAGCAACATTTACTCAAAGTCTCTGTAATAAATATGGTACGCTGCAATGACAATACCACTGATCCACTTTCTTAGTAATATCGTACTGAAAGGGGATTGGACCTCCCCTGGAGAGACATCGGCTGTATGGAGAGAAGGAAAGAAATGAATTAATCTAGAAAAGAGTTTATATATATATATATATATATATATATTACACAATTCTACTAAACAAATCTAACATATGAAACCATGCAGCAAGTATTAAGATGTTTTTACCATTAATAAAATGGTCAAGCTGTGGCAGAGTTAATCCATGGTGGTGGATATTGCAGTCCTTAAGAAAGCGGTAGAACTGTAGGTAATTGAGCATGAATGTGTTGTCTGGAGACTTCTCCTGTCCAAGTCTGCTGTACAAACTGTATATTTGCCTCAGCAATACAATATGTCTCATAATGGCAAATTCCACCTAAACACATATGAACACACTGAATGTTATCACAATAATGGTGCATTTGGTCAAGGATGCTAGAAATTTAAATGTGTGTGTATATATATATA
>JAOUQZ010000051.1:16852636-16877576 GCA_028564935.1 Neosilurus hyrtlii
TATATATATATATATATATATATATATATATATACACACACACATACACACACACGTATACATACATACAAAGCAACAAAAAATATAAAAAGAAGGTAGTATGAATGAGATAATAATGCATATATAGTACATATTGTGTGTCAATGAGCCTCTGAAATTTCAGCATGATGAACTGATTTTATAATCTAGGCCACACTGACCTGTCTGAGCTCCTGTCCTCTTTGTGCTTCAGGAATTCGGTTTAATAGATTGTCTATGCTCAATTCCATATCAGACCCAAGTTGAAACACACCACTGTCTGATGATTCAGCTGTACAAGGTATTCCACGTACCGCACATAATGAAAGACTGGAGGACGCTGGGAATTCTGCTATACGGTCATCAATAAACTCCCCCTCATATATGCGACCGTTTTTGAAAATGAACTTTCCCTGAAACAAAACATTTTTGTTGTAACACCATGGAACAACAGTGTGAATATGTTTTAGGACATAGTGCAAAATGTTGTACCTGTCCATGTTTTTTATTATCCTTCCAACATCCAGAGTAAACTGCTCCACTTGCATAGAAGAATGTTCCTTGACCATGACGCAGGCCTTGAACAAATTCACCTTTATATTCATTCCTGTAGGGGTACTGAGAGCCAGAAACTCTTCGCTGAAACCACGTGTGTGTCCCATGTCCATGCTACAGAGAATACAGTATGAAGATCTTTTTACAATACAGGGATATTGTAAAAAGATACAAAAAAGTGAGGACTATAGAGTGTTTTGGATGCCAAGAATTGCATAAGACGAGACGCAGAGAGACTGACAGACCTGAACACCACTCAGCCATTGCCCAGTGTATTGCTGACCCAGCTGAATCCATTTCATTGTTCCCTCCCCATGTCTAACGCCGTTCTTCCACTGCCCTTCATATGTGTCTCCTGATGGATAACTAATCACAAAAAGAAGCATATCAATTATCATGTATAAGTCTAGTGTGAGCACTGACTGAAATTCGGAACTGTGGGAATCAGCACATACCGGCGCATACCCCATCCTTCTTTTTGGTTGTTTTTCCAGTCACCCTCGTACCATGATGTTGCCTCTTGGTTGTAGTACATCGTGCCCTATGACAGTCAAGTTGTGCATTAAATTAGGAAAAGTACATTTCATCAAAATTTCATGAAGTTAAACATTTGGACATATTCTTTCCTACCATGCCATGTCTTTTGCTATTGTACCATTGCCCTCTATACACAGTGGAGGTTTTGGGGGATTTGTAAGTTCCGGTGCCATGGCAGATTCCGTTGCATATCTCTCCCTCATACGTGCTACAATCTAACCAGGTGTATGTCCCGTGTCCCATAAGAACATTTGACTCAAAGTCACCCTGTCAAAAATGCAAGTAGAGATAGAGAAGTAGAGAAAACACACTCTAGATTGAAACTTGTGATTTTTCATTCATTCCAATGGAAGTTTATTTGTGATTTTTGTAAGTAAGCACCCCTTTCATATGACTGGTGGGTCACCGTGACAAAGAGAGGCCCCGTGAGTGAAGTGCTTCTATGCCGTCTGCATTACATGGGATATCCCACAATTTTGCACACAAATTAGCAGGTCTATTTTAAAGCAGTGTGATTTTTTTAATGTATTTATTTATTTATTTTTTGCACATCCTTGTCATTCACTGATCATCACTGCTTGCTTTACCCTATTTAAAGTCATGGTGGATTGAAACCTGGGAAGAGTGGGCATTAACTGAAAAAAATACCTAAAAAATTAGCATTCAGAAAGCGCAAACCTCCACCAAGCCTGGGAAATTTCCCATATGAACCAAAATGTCCAATATCATTTCCCAATGTTAAAGAATCCTTGAAAAAAATACTGGGTCCAGAATTTGATCCACAATAAAATTGAATGGAGTCCCAACTCTGATAGAAATTTCATGAAAGCTGTTACAAATTGCCCCTAGGTTGTGTGTGTGTTGGCTCTACAAGCTGTTCAGGGTGTACCCTTCCTTCACTCAGTGTCAGCTGGGATAGGCTCCAGCCTTCCTGCTACCCTTGTGGTTTGGCAAATAAGTGAGTGAGTGTGTGTGTGTGTGTGTGTGTGTGTGTGTGTGTGTGTGTATAGCCTGGGTTCAGAGTCCAGATCCACTGCGACCCTGCTCATGATAAGGATGCCAGAAAATGAATGAATAAATTAATAAACAGGAGAAGTGAATGAAATAATGAATCTTTAACTAAAATCACTGCAGAAACACAATCAGTCATAGACATCCTGTGACTGCAGTCATTCCTTCCTTCACACTGTGCACCAGTTTGCTTCACCCTTTAAACGGAGAGGACCAAGGCCGGCCTTTTTCAAGTCACCTCTGATTTGTTCCAGGATTGATAATCCCTGGTGTAAACCTTGCACAAAATCCTTGATGGAATCCCTTATCCTCATAAAGCAAGTCATTTGAATGTGAAGTGACTGACTGCTGTCCACCGTGACGCTTGTATTTGTGCAACAGTATACACACCCCATAGTTCACTCCATCTGCCCATGTGAATTCTCCATGTCCATGCATAAAGCCGTCTACGAAACTTCCCTGGGGAACACGGATACCGAAAAATCATTGTAAATTCCTGACTGTTACTTAATTCATTAAAGCAGCTGCTTTGAGCTATTTACAGTAACCATCACCATCATCATCATCATCATCACCATCACAGTCCTGTTGTCCCTTCACACCTTGTACACATGTCCTTCCCTGAAGTAGGCAACTCCTTCCCCGTGGAACAGCCCTCCACACCAGCCACCTTCATACCTGAAGCACAGTGCAGCTCAGTTCATCTATCAGAACGAACACTTAAAGCTGTTTAGTGCCTGCCTGCTCGGTGGTACCTCTGAATAACGATGTCGGAGAGGACACAGACAGCAGGAACCTCAGGCTTGGCTGTTGTTTCCGGAGGTAATGCTGGAGGTGAGGCCGAGAGCTCCGCACGCGCTTCTTGCCTCTCAGGCGCGAGAGGAGCCTCATTTAACCCGGGGCATTTCTCCCCTTCATTAAGAGATAATTCACCTGTGGTCATTCTACCCGACTTCCGGTTACTTTACTGCTTGTTTATGTTTTTTTTAAACCGGCGACTGTGGACTATACGAGCACATTACCGCCGCTCTAGTCTGAAGATTACAGACTCTCGGTTTGTTTATGAAAGCAGGCTGTTGCTATGCGATCCTTATAAGTACGGCGAGTCTCATGGGACAAACGTCACAAGCGTTCATTATCCAAATCTTCATGTCTTTATTAGCGCACAGATAAAAGAAATTCCCACGTAAAACAACTCCTAATAAGGTAAAGTATAAAAGTTATCACACACACACACACACAATAGTAATAATAACGATTAAAATAACTAAGTTTACAGTAAGTTTTGTACAAACATATATACAGATCTGAAACAAACAGAAGTCTGAACTACTGAGCCACTGAACACAACAGTCACGTGTTACATCATGCATCATTCAGTCCTGAGAAATGATATCAAGGTTCAGCAGGTGCCTCATGGTTGGCCTGCCGTGAGGACAGTTCCAAGGCTGCTCAATTTCCCCCATGTGGACCACAAGCTTCTTCATTTCGCTGCTATTCAGGGCGGTCCCAATCATTACCTACGACAAAAGAAACAGTACCACAGTAACTACCAGACTCATAAATGCAAATTAAACTTCCCGAAAGTCAACATTCTCATTTGCAGAATCACTTCATCCTTTTAAGGTCACGGGGAGGCTGGAGTCTCTCTCAGACTACTCTGGGTGAAGGCGGAGTACACCCTGAACAGCTCACCAGACCATGGTAGAAAAAAACCCCCCCCCCCCCCCCCCCCTTGCATATGCACATACGATCATCACAGAGGAAAGGTATAGCCCTTTTTCTACAAGTCATATCCATACTCAGGGGAAATTACCAGTTAAATGCAAAACTTATTATAAAATAGGTTCCAAATGATTGCTATCATTTTCAAAACAGAATAAAACATGCAATTTATTTAAAGAAGCATCATTATTATTTCAGTTCATTCTTTTCTTCACAATCTGACCAAAGAAAATTAATGTTGCGTAAGGAAACCTATGGCTTGGCCTGTAGTTAATCTATTAGAAATGATTTCATGCAAAGTTCCTTATTACACCAAGGAGTAATTCTTTCTTCTGAATATTAAGGTCGCTTTAGGCAGAATTTTAGAATTTGATGTTTCCATCAAGCTGTCCACTTTGCACAGCATTATCAAATTATCATATGAGCACCCTTGTTAAAATTAGCACAGATAAAAATATATAAAGGCTTATTGTATCCTCTGCAAAGCATAGTGGATACTATGTTTTCACAGGCTGTCGACCACTGCTGCATCCGCCACAGACACTTATCATTAACACTCTAGCAGTGCTGGTTCTTCATGGATTTATTGAAATGTATGTTGAATGGTCCCTAGGCACACCATACCAGCCTATAAACTGGGTCCCCTTGACCTATTTTTCAAGGTCACAATGGTCAATTCATCAAAAATATCCGTTAACACTCTAGAGAGTGCAGTTGACAACATGGGAGATACACCTCGAGTTCTGTGACAAGAACACATTTCTAGTTATTCTCTTATTTCCTCTAACTATAAACATCCTTTAGCTGTGCCCATCAGCTTGGCACAGACTGTAGCCAAACATCGATGGCCGTTGTTGGTTTATTAGGGTATTTTGTGTCATGAGTCACCATAAACAACTGACTTCCTTAAGATTTCTTTATGTCTTAGTATTAGTAGAACATAAACACGAGGCTATACTCACTGATTTGCGGCATGCTCTCGATGCAAACATCTGCCTGACTCGAGAAGGCCTGCACATGACTCCAGGACTGTCACTAAGCATGAAGATGAGCTCCTCAATGTCACCTGGTCCAAAGGTCCAGTTCTTACTTGTGGGTACGGATATCAGCTTCACTCTCTCCATGACTGGTGCTATAAACATATGACATTATACTTCTAATTAACCTCTACACAAGGTATATATAGACACACAGCAAGCTTACAAATACTATGTGCTCTTGCATATACCGTTTTCATCAATCAGGAAGTCAAAGCCATTTTTCTTGAAGATCTCAAGATTGTCAATCAGTATACTTTCACTTACAGCAGGGAGGTGGAGATTCTGTGGACTGATATAAAAACAGAAAATTACTTTTTTAAATTTAAAAATGAAGAATTACTTTTTAAATATGTGCCAGAGTTCAGACTTACACAATAAGTCTTTGTCCTTTGAGGACTGTATGCTGTTGTAGCATCTCAAAATTGTACTTTTCGTCAGTGGCATGCTGGTCGATGATAAAAAGATCGGACTTTAACTTTGTAATGATAAAACCAAGGTTAAACTGACCAATGATATCCATCTCCTTAAACATGTCCTTGCTAAAAAAAAAGAAAAAAAAGAAAACCAAGCCAACCATATAAATGTATTAGACAGTTTTTAAGAACCACAATAGATAGATAGATAGATAGATAAATAAAGTGATCCATTTACCTTATCTCTTTCTTCAACTCATCTTCAGCACTCTGGTTTTCACCAGGCTTAATCTTTGCCCTGAAGCGTCTATATTTTGTCTTCTGATCATCCTGCTCTCTTTTCTGGGTCTTTAGTCTCTCCATTCTATTAACCAGCTCCATCATGGAAAACTGCAGAGGCATGATTTTCTTCTGCACACTGACCGGTTTGTCAAACATTTCACAGGAAGCACCGCTTGTGCTGGAGGATGGCAGTTGGGGTTCTTCTGAAAGCTTATCATCCCACCTACACTTTTTTGCCTTGGGACTAGAAATCCTTTCCGGATCAATACCAGACCCCGGCTCTTGCTCTGAGATTTCTAAAACATCATGTACTTTATCTCCAGACTCATTGTAAGACTCTGTTTTAACACCAGCTTCTTCTAAAGCCAGGTCTGGAGAGTTGGAATCAGAACCACTTCCAGACTGAGTCACTGGGGTTTCTGAGACGGAGCCCTGCTCTGACAGGCCTGAATCAGCGTCTCTGTCTGACTGGTGCTCATACTTGAAATGGTCCGATTTTAGTGGTGAAGACACTTTTTTTTCAGCAGCAGTGTCCGATGGGCTGTTGTAGTTCATCTTTTCTGAGCAATGAAAAAAAGACTGCATAGTTTTTTGAGTTGGAGTTTTAAGCTCAGTTTTCTCGTGAGAGGATTTTGTCCCAATGCCAGTAAACTGCTGTTTAGAAAATGCTGCCTTTAGTCCAGCTAAGTTAAAAGACATCTTTTGGGTCTGTGTCAAAGGCTCTGAATCATCTTGTGAAGTCAGTCCTGTGAACGAAGATTTTTGAGGACCTTCTGAAATATTAGCAGAATCACTGCATCTGGAAAAACCTGACAAGCAAAAACGGTGAAAAAAATAAGATCATATCCTGAACGGTCATATCGAATATGAGAATGCGATGATCTGGCAGATATACAGCACCTGGTATACTTGTGATGTGGGATGTGTGATTGAGACTGATCTTATTGACTCCAGTCTCGTACATGGCGACGAGAGAACTCTTTAAGGTAGCGAGCAACAGTTTCTCTTCCTGCAGAAATATCTGACGCTTATCAGGAGTAACGTTTACATCGACACACTCTATATGATGAAGAAAAACAGAAAAAGCTTAAAGGAAAAGAAAGTGTTGAACATAGGATACAGCATGAGCTTTCACTTGGTTATTATTTCCTACCTGAGGCAACAGAAATGTTTAGAGCAACAAATGGGTACTGATGACGGTTGAACATGTGATACACTTCATTTACAAGCTTGGAAACCTGTAAGCATATATTAGTTAGAGAAAACATGGTATGGAAGCTAAATAATAAGAATTAAACTAAAAGTAGGTACCCTGGATGGATCACAGGGCCGTTTGTTAATAAAGAAGAACTGCCTGTCAGTTGCACTTCGTCCCACACCATGATCGGCTTGTGACACGTAACCAGAGATCCTGAAATGCAAGTGCAAACAAATGAGGAACCTTTAATAGACCATCCATTAAAAAGTCATAATTTGGATGTGTTATCATGCTAGGGGGTGGTGGTGTATTGGTTACGGTGCTGGGTTCATTATTGGGAAATTGTGGGTTCAAATCCTCACCCTGCTGAGACCCTTGGGCAAGGTCTCAACCACAAGTGTGCCTCTGTCCACCCAGCAGTATAAACAGGTACCAGTAAAATACTGGAAGGGTAACCTGCGATGGACTAGAGTCCTATCCAAGAGGAGTTGAACTCCTAGTTGCTTCATACTACAGAAACCGGGGTAAGCTCTGGCTCTGATGAACCAGTAGGCAGGTTGTCCTACAACCATTGCCGATTCTGAGTAAGACTGAAAATGACTGTTTCACTTTTATTTAAATTGGTTTGACTGCAAGACAGTATGTAATTAAACACGAAAAATAAAACCAACATCCTGCAGTTGGGCTGGCTCAAAGTAAAAAAAAATTTCCCACTGCAATTATGTCTGAATTCACTCGGATAATCAAAATCACCTCAGTGTTACATCACCTCTCAAACCACTTCTCACCAATTCTGCGTAAATTAACTGCACCAAAAGGAAAACACAATAGGGTTCAGTCCTAACAGATGAAATGTGACAGAATCCTTCAACGATTTTCTCCATAATCATATTAAGTAGAGAGATGCGAAACTCACATGAAAAGGTCTTTAGGAAGTTCTTTCCCAGTTAAACCATAATCCTCTTTAACACTCTCACTGGGAGATATCTGCTGAAAAGGAAGTAGACTCTGGAGCTGTGAAGAGAGGATTATCTAGATGACTTTGGATTCATAAGGACAAAACAAATCCTAGAATTCATCCATTTTCTGAGCCTCTTAATCCTAATTGGGGATGTAGGGCAAAGGCAAAGGCGGGGTACATCCTGAACGACTCGCCAAGCAATAGCAGGGCTAACATTCACACATACCCATTCACACTCACACACCAGTGTACAAATTCTTACCAAACTTGGTGGGGACACTCCCCTACCTGAGTCCCAGAGGTGATTTGATTTTTATATGTCAGGGTCAAAGGTAAAGGTCAGAGCAAGGTTACAAAGTTTTAAAGATAGAGCTTTTGAAAATAACTTCATGCTGTTACTACGGAACATTAACAGAAAACCATATATGAATTTTCAAATAAGACAATTACATTTGACCTTGAGTAACCCTAAAAAGGTCAAATGTCAACCAGCTCATAAACCCATCAATGAGAGAGGATTTTTCCCCCGCTAATTTGATCATGTCCACATACTACAGAACACAAGAAAAGCACATGGGTAATTAATACCAGTACCCATATTGGGCCTGCGTGCTACATTATCCACGTTTGGTAATTTTACCTGTTTCGGCCCAAACAATGCTCCGATGTTGTCTCTCATGCTGTGGCTCCCGCTGGTGCACACTACTGTGTTACGCTTCCCTTGACCAACCTGATTAGTGCATGTGATACGAACACCAGTGGAGATGATGCAGTATGACTGCAGGACATGAATCATCTTAGAAAACTCCTGTATGTTAAAGTAGCCCAATTACTCACACACTAATATTCTCAACATTACACAACAACAACATTTGAAGTGTGAACACTGAAGTTAAACCTTTTTGATGTTGCGTTGAAACTCTTTGTGGCGAACCGGTAGAGTGGAGAAGAGCTGCTGAAGGCTGATGGTGGTCCCCTGCTGCCTGGGATGAGGAGCTCGCAGGACAAGATGGCCATTGTGGTCAAAGACGAGCCGTGTGCCTACATGGCTACTTTCATGACAGGTCACCACGCTGAGGTCACTGAGGACGGTTATTACAATTACAAAAAGATTCAACACTACAGCAAGAGCAGCTTTATATATAGAATTAGACACTGCCTAAAAGCAGAGCTCCCATATGATCTCCCTTACTTGACAAGTTTTTTGTGGGAACTCTCAAACCCTGTGCATGTATTCCACGTATAGCAAGATTAATCAATTTTAATAGCATGTTTACTGAAGGGAATAAAATGAGTGAACCAAACACGCATCTTAAGGCTAGCTCACATGTAAGCAATCACTGCCGAATGTACATGTGAATTTTAGTTTGAGGGTAAGTGAATATATTTTTAGAAGTAGCCGGTCGTGTTCGAGGTAAATGGTCAGTTTTCACGGTCTTGGAGAAACCTTTGGAGCAGCTCAAAATTTTGTGTGAATTCAGAGTGGCTTGAATATGAAACAACAGTTTCGGAAGAAGTTCGGTCCTTTTTGCTTGTTTTTGAACAGCTCAAACGACTGTTTTTTGCACATCACGTGATTCCGGCACTTCTGACAAGGCAAAACCCATGAAACTATGACATGTTACGCAACCCCCCCCCCCTTTTTTTTACAAAGAAAAACCCACAAAATAACGCACAGGTCACGCGAATCCACCCCTTCTATAGAGGTGGTTGATGTGTTTTTCTTGTGCCGCTATTTGTACCTTCATTTTCAAAAAAATAAACCTGCATATTTCCTACATGCACCATGCCTCTTGGCATCTCACACATGTATTATAAAAACATAATATTTCTGAATGTAAATGGTTCAGGAGGAACGGGCATCTCAGATCCATTTGTGCTAGGATCTGATTCTTTGGGATGTATTAGAGAGGACATATGAGAAATATATATATAGGCTATGGAGTAATCTATTGCTAGTCTGTTATACGTGTACAAAATAAAAAAATACATCCCCTGGTTTACTTATTAAAAACCTCTAACAGGTAATTATGCTCCAATCTGACATGGAATGAACGCCGGAGTGGGCGAAAGTGCAGGTTTTTACATGCAGCTCCACGCTCAAGCAAGCTGTCCCATAAGCTAAAAGGGACGGAGGATGGAAGGACGGACAGACTTATGTAGGTTTTTTCTCTGACTTTCCAAAGCCAACTCAATACATTTCTGTTTATTTTCTGAGCAGAGAGAAACACACTTTGGATAACATGACTTACATCAGTTATAAACTTCAGATGAACTTCAATTGTTATACGTTTACCACCCTACACTGTGGGACATAATAAAAATGCTATGAGAGCCTTCTGCAGTATTTTCCATTGCTTCCAAACAACCTTACCCACTCTATTAAACTATGAACACCCAAAACAGCAAGTTTTACAAAGTCTCTGTAACCATTTCTGTACAGAACAAATATTTATTTATAAAGTAATCCTGTTTAACTGTATATAATGAATTTATTTTCATTTTTGTTTGTTTCTTTATCTGCATTTCAATATCATTACAGATGATGAGACATCTCTTTCTCTTTTCATGTCCAGTATAATTCTGACAAAAATTGGACTAATGGGCATCCAATAATGAAATCTCCACTGTAACCAAAGCTTTTCATTTCATTTCACAACATTCATATCATATATTCCAATATCCGATCAGTCCATTATGATGAGTATTGTTTCTACTGTTACTGTGTTGAGGTGTCTATTACTGACACTATGCAACACAGACTCAGAAAACAGAGGACAAACCTGAGGGCACACAGTGAGCTCAAAGCTTCACCACGGAAGCCAAAAGTCTCAACATGTATCAAGTCGGAGAAATCTCTCAGTTTTGACGTATGATGCTTTAAAGCTGTGGGTACAAGAGGAAATAATCAGCACAGCAATTCAAACCATATATTCCCACTATATAAACTCTGTGCTGTGAATGTAACTTACCTAGACCTTCAAAGTTCTCCTCTTCCACACCATGTCCATTGTCAGACACTTCCACCAGTTCTGTCCCGCTCTCTTTGAGCCTGATGTCTAAAATCCAAGTGAAATAGCTCAGAAACTGGTTACTCTATGCTACATTTTTAACTCATCCAAATTTCCCTGTAATACTCATGATACTCTTCAATCTCATGTACTCACCGACTTGTGTAGCGCCTGCATCGATGCTGTTCTCTACCAGCTCTTTCACAGCTGTGGCCAAAGTCAGTACCACCTGGCCAGAGCAGATCTGATGCACCGAGTGCTTATCAATAGCCTTGATGGCTCTGGCTGGCTCTGAGCTGAGATTAAAAAATAAGTAAATAAATAAATCATGCTAATGTGCAGTCAAGTCTGGAATGAAAACATAACCACAGTGTGAGAGTCTTGATTTAAATGCTTCATCTTGAGACATTTAATAGAGTGAAGGAGTGTTGATCACACAACAGCCAATAGTGCTTTGTTCAAAAGTGTGAAGTATTTCTCATCGCTAACTTCATTTATTTTGCCAAATGACATCATTTTCCCAGATGTGTAAAATCAAAACAAGAATACCTCTTACAATACAGCCCAGTACATTTTTTCCCCACAGTATATGTCCAATGATTTATGAACACAGGACCATCACCCACATGTGCTTTCACGAGTGAAAATAGCTATGGGGATTTGCCAATTCTGCCACATGAGCATTAGTGACATCAGAGAAAGAAGTCAAACAAGAAGGCCTGAAGTGCAGTGTTTCAGTTTGTGGTCAGTAATTTCAGGTTAAGGTTCAGGCAGTTTAAAGTTTTTGAACTTCAAACTCGGCACACCATGTGTTCATGGACTTTGCTTAGTGCACAGGAGCACTGTCATGCTGGAATATGTTTGGGCATCTAAGTTCCAATTAAAAGAAATTGTAATGATGCAGTATACAAAAATATTACATGCAACTGTGTGCTTTTAAATAAGTGTTAAAAGTAAAACCCATATACGGGTATGAGGGGTGTTTGCATAGTTTATCATTGTACTGACATCCATAATATTTAAAGACATGAACAAAACGCATTGAAAGTACAATTTTGATAAACTCATCCAATCATGTGGCAGCAATACAATGCATGAAATCAGGCCAGCAGCTTAAAGTAATGTTCACATCAATCATTAGAATGAGGGGGAAATGTGATCTCAGTGATTCTGACTGTGGTACGGTTGTTAACTTGTTACCAACATTCTTTAAAGTTGAAATAAAATGGAGCAAAAAAGAAAAACTATCAGGTAAGCTGCAGTTCTGTGGACAGAAATGGTTTTTCAATCAGAGAGGTCAGGAGAGAATGAACAAACTGGTTCAGAAAGTCTGACAGTAACTCAGAAACTGATCTGTACATCTGTGCTGAGCAGAAAAGTATCTCAGAATGAACATGTTGAACATTGAGGTGGATGGACTGGAAAAGCAGACCACATTTGTTTGCACTTCTGTCAGCCAAGAAAAGAAAACTGAGGCTGTAGTGAGCACAGGATCACCAAAACTGGACATTTATTGAGTGGAAAATGGTCTGATGAATCTTACTCTACCCAATGTAAGCACAGCATTATTAATAAAGTGCTCAATGCTTGTACTGTAAATTTTTTGGTTTCCAAGGAAGTGCAAAACCATGATGAACGACAAACTTTTTGCACCAATAAGATCTTTGTACATACACACAATACTTGGTAGAAATCTTGATCATACTTTTTTATAAAAAATGTTTTTTTTTTTTTGCATCACTGAGTCAATATTAAAAACAACATATTTGATTTCCAAAAATTAGTTTTCCAGCAGAAACCTAACTGTTACAGAAAAATGTTTGTATGTAAGTTAAAAATAAAAATCTATAAGAGAACGTTGGAGGGTTTACATTACATCAGTGATCGTAACAACTCAACTCCTTACCAGGCGTTTACACTGGAGCCACAGTGTCCACAATCTCCATGATTAAAAAATGTGTAGAGCGCCACGATTTAGGAGCACGAGTGGGGCATTAAAAAGAGGCAGAGCACATCCAATAGATGAAACTTGAAGGAATCGTGTTCCCAAGTTCATCTAGATCCCCTACAATGGCCCATCAAGGTGTGTTATGCTCTACTGCTCTCTACTACGATTCCAACATTCCATCACAGTTGGCGTCAAATGTCAATACAGCGTAATAATTGTGGCAAAAATGTTTTAACTGCAAAATTTGTGTCATGTCCAACACCAACACCAACGACTCCAACAAGTTCCCTCAAGATCATCGCGATTTGATCCCACAACCCTCCCCCACGCTCATCACGGTTCTCTCAAATTATGGAGATCATGGACATCGTGGCCCCCGGTGTAAACCCAGGTTTATAAAGCTACACACATTATACCTGCGGGGACTAGTTAAAGCAGTGTCGTCCAACCAGATGCACCTTCCTTCAGGTTTTATCTCCAACACTAACACACCTCTTTTATCTGATCAGGAAATTCATGAGGCCATAGTCGGATGTTCATGTGGGCGTGATGAGTGTTGGAGCCAAATTCTTTAGGGATGTAGAGTTGGGGACCTGATTTACAGTAAAGAGTCATCACACCTGATCCTGACTTCATGTATAACTTATTAGTGTTTACTGATCTTTATAGTGTACTATTATTGTAGAATCATTAAAAACAAACAATCTCATTACTTTTGAATTTCTTTGCATGTACACAAACCATTGCACACTACTCTCTCTCTCTCTCTGTGTGTGTGTGTGTGTGTGTGTGTGTAAGGGGCATAAATATGTATAAAAAGGTTTTAAAAAAGTGAAGAAAAACAAAAAGCAAATCTCACCAGGCGTCTGTCATTGTCCCAGAGGCAGCCACAGATTATTAATATACTCAAAGTCAGGACTCTGAAAAACAAACTGACTTTCACATGAAATGTCTGTGATAATCACTAAACACAGCTTGAACCCAGTTTTCCCATTTTAGTATTATGCTCCCACGCCGCCTAATTAACACTGTTACATCTCTTTATCACTTCATCAGTTAACGTTATTATTTGTATCACACACAAACCATTCTCTCCCATATTATCACTACAACTTCCCGCTAGATGCAATCATATAGCGCATGTGGAACACTTCACCCGGAAACGTTCAGCGCCGCTGATCTATATTTCATTATCAAAGCGAAGTCCCTATTGATCTCGTGGTAAGGTATGAAATGTAGATCATAATGTAGCGTCATAAGAAGTCTTGTTTGTATTAAAGACCATCATATCGCCACAAATTATGCGCATAAAATGATTGCGTGAACTTGATTATAGTAAGAAGCGGTACTGCTGGCTTTAATATGACAGTACGTGTTTTGCTTAATTCTTATTTATGGTTATAAGGTTAGAATTAAATACTGTCATATTTGTTGTTTTTTTTTTTTGCTTCCCGGACATTTTATTTTGAAAAGTTTCATCATCCTGCGTGCAGTGAGCAATTAGGGGCTATGAACAAAGTGTAACCCGTTTGCTAAACTTTAGAGTGCGATAAGTTCAAGACCGTCGCGAACGATTATCAGTGTTTGACCTGAATAGTTAATAAATATTCAGCGGATTGTAAATCGACGAGTACAAACATCCCCATAAGAAAAAGTAAAAGTCTTTGGGACTTTTATTATGTAGAGACAGTTTGGACCGGTTGAGATGTTCCCTTGCTGCAGGTTTTATGTGTTTCATTTTAGTTGTTGTTGATTTTATTTTTTTTTATCGTCCGGGTTCAGAAGTCTGGTTTCTCCAACATGTTAAACCGGTTAATGGAATCATGGCGAGTGGACGAGCTTGGAGTTTTTAAAAGATTTGTACAGTAAAGACCTGACCGAGTGGAGCTGGTGTCATGGCAGAAGAAGGTTCGAGTATCGCAGCAGGTCTGGTGGGTGACAGTCACAGTGTGCTGCTCCACACACACTTCAGGGACACGGCAGCACGTGCTGGACGACTGTTCGACTTCACACACGACGACCACGACGTCCAGTTTGACAGTGAGTGTCTTAAACAAGGTCACGTGACTAGAGCCTCCTTTACTTATATGTTGATGGTGATGATTATATTTATTTCATCCTCTATTTATTCTCTGAGCCTGTAGGGAATCCCATTATATACGTGTCCTAATAGGTAGAAAATTAGTGCTTTTATAAATGTATTATTATTATTTTTTTAAACACATGTCCTTTGTACTCCATCCATCAGCTGAAAGAGACAAAGAGATCAACTGGATCTCTCATTTGAGGTATAAAGGTGTCCCATTGGCAGTGGTGGCCTGGTGGTTAAGGTGCTGGATTACTGATCCCAAGGTTGGGAGTTCAAGCCCCACTATCGACGGGTTGTCACTGCTGTCCCCCCAGTGCAGCTAACTGGGTTATCAAATGCCGGCCATGTCTCTAACTGTCTGTGAGGTAAAAGAACCATTGCTGATTTTCGTCAAGAGTAGGCTGCATAGCGGTCATTGTGTCTGGCGAGCTGTCCGGGGGTGTACTCTGCCCTGAGATGCCCCGCGACCCTAATTAGGATTAAGCGGTTCAGAAAATGGCATGTGTCTAATTTGTAGGTTAATTTTTATTCTAGAAAAAAAATCAATGGATATCGTTTTATTTCAGGATCACAAATCTCTTTAAATGAAGTTGATATGATGGCTCATTTATGCATTTTGAGAAAAGTACCAGTTGAGACCCATGAACCCAGGAAAAGCTGTGACCACTGAACCAAAACTTTACACAGCCGTATATCCCAGACACCATGTATTTCTGCTGTTCGAAGACTCCGATGAGTTGATGTTAACCGTTAACGGTTGATCTGAGTATGTGTTGGGAATTCCAGCGACTTGCACAGGAATCATAAATGACAAAAAACATGACGTGTACCAACCCTGTCAGTCTGGGAAGGTCAAAGGTTTTCCACGGAATGTGAGTCCAGAACACGCACAGCGCTCTTGGCGGCGTTTGATATGCCTACCTGTAGTCTTAAATCACTGATTTGTAGGGGTGCCAGAAAAAAATCGATTCACATCTGCATTCTGCATATTAGCATTCTGAATTGATCCTTAAGAACACGTTTTTTCGAGCATTTCCAACCTTACTCACAGCGCGTACCATTTGTCCTAGACACGGCCTCCGTAGTGAATTGTTCCAGTGAGTGGCGGTTCCAGAACTAGCTTTTTGCCTAGCTTTGACATAGATGAGGAAAAATAAATACAGCCAGCGCCGTCTTCGCTTAAGGCAAATGCTTGCACTTCGGATTTTATAATTTCCGCGTAAGAAGGAGCTTGACATGACATAAGCAGTGTGCAAAATAAAAGTCAAGTATTTCAGGAACACTTCAAATCTCCGAGTCCACATCTTACACCATCACCCGGAGCTAAAAGAACTGGAGCAGCAGCACGACCAACTCCTGACCAACACACACTCCATCACTTCAACAAACTCCCAACCAACTCTGAACGAGCAAAGCGGATCAGTACATCGACAAAACCAGTCGTGTAGTAATATAATTTCTTTCTTATAGAAGAGTTGTTCCTAGCTTATAGAAGAATGTAGTAAGTGTAAGAAATGGAAGAATGTAAGAAATTGGCTCCCTTTGTTTGTAATGGTTATGAATCAAACATTGGTTTGAATCGAGAATTGATTCTGAATCGAATCGTCACCTCAGAAATCGGAATCGAATTGAATCGTGAGTTGTTGTTAGATTCACATCCCTACTGATTTGTACAGTTGCTGCAGGACATGGCGTCTGTCCACGCAGCTCAGGGGGAGTGGCAGAAGCAGCCGAATGTGGCTTTGCACTGTTGCACTTTACTCACCTGACCTGGCACCGTGTCACTTCTGTATGTTTCTCAAACTGAAATCCCACTTGTGTGGTCAGTATTTTCAGAGTGATGATGAAGTCATCCATGCTGGTGAGGAGTATCTGGAGGCACAAAATGTGACCTTCTGCCATGGAGGGAAAGTGAATCTTGAACATGCTTGTTTAAAATAAAGATTTCATATAGTTGTTGATTTTTACTGCTCTGATGAGGGACATGGAGAATCAGAACACTGTCATGTAACGCTGAGAGGAAGGAACACTCGCCAGAGACAACAACTGTCCGTCACAGGGTTTAGACTCATTCACATTCACTATCACTTTGCACTATCTGAGAATCATTGTGTTTGACACAATGCAGCTTCTATCACACTATACAGCTTGAACCTCTTCAGTCATTTGTATAAAGCTGTAGGGAGCTGCACACTACACCATTTTTCACCTGGAGAGATCCCAACTATTAGGAGCAATAACAAAACCTGCCAGCCTAGCATTCATATCTTAACTCACTCTGTTAATGCTGTGTATCATACAGAGATAATGCAATCAGTGCTGAGCGATATCACCAAAAAATGATATTTGCGATATTTTTGGACATTTTCATGATAACAATACGTTTCCTGATATTTATTATGCTATGAAAATACTTCTGTTACAAAAACATGAGCGCACATGCAGCCTGTTTGTAAGTATACAGACGTCGGGGATAGCAGGCAGGCGAGCTGATTCATACTTGTGCACACTTTGATCCAGTTCAGGCTCGTCATGTCAAATTTCATGACTGATATAATGATTTTACATCCGGGTCAAAAAGTGAAAAACCTGATTTCATAGAATTGTTGGCGTTGTAGCATAGTATAATACTGCCATATTTCTTTTGATTTTGTTCACGCATCCTGGAGCAGGTGGATTTGCAAATTTTTTCAGTTATGACATCATAATTCATTCATTCATCTTCTAAACCGCTTATTCCTAATTAGGGTCGTGGGGAGGCTGGCGCCCATCTCAGCCAACTCTGGGCGAGTGCGGGGTACACCCTGGACAGCTCACCAGGCCATCGCAGGGCCAACAGTCACACAACCATTCGCACTCACACTCAGACATCATAATTGTTTTCAATTTTTTTTATGCTATTGTCCATGTGAACAAGTCTGCCAAGTTTTATGTGATTCTGATTGCTAATAATGGAGGAGTAGGACTTTTAGTGCCAAACTATCCACAACAACAAGACGACAAAGAGTTTGACACCAGATACCTCCAGTGTCAAAATTAATTTAGTTGGATCCTTGAAGGATAAAAAGTGTGCGATTTCAGTAAAATTAATATAAAGTTTGACTGTTCCAAAAATAATTCTGTTGTATTATATAAGTAATATATTGAAGTATTTTTTTCACCCCAAAATAAGACATGATGCAGGTCATGAAGGGATCAGTAATTAGCATGAAAACACAGAAACGTACACAAACCTACAGAAATCTTCCAGAACCTGATCTGCATTAATGGAGTCTGAATTGTTATTTATGAGAGATGCTACTGTATAAGTTTTGTACACTAACTGATTATGTTTGACTTCATAACACATCTCTTACACGAGAGCTACACAATATGAAACTCATAATCGTGACATTTTGTAAATGTTTTCCTCATTATCTTGCACTGAAGCTCTGTAGAGGTGGGGAATAACATGTTTTACACTGATAAGCGTTGCCTGTCCCTGCCTTGCTAATAGCTGTGCAGTGAAGATGTAGTATCAGTCTGTGCCTTTCTAATAATTAATGGTGACCGTAGCAGACGGCAAAATGGATTCAGAACAAAAAGACATTGCTGGTTTGATAGCTAAGTTTATTGCTGCAGGTAAGAAACGTGGCTTTAACCAGATTTGCTGAATTCACTGACAACCTGTTTGGTTTGGGTTTTTTTAGTCCAAAATATATGTGTGTGTGTGTGTGTGTGTGTGTGTGTGTGTGTATATATATATATATACTAACTGCATTGTCAAACACATTAATATTTAGTAAATCGTTTTGTAATAATGTGTAAAAAATATCTTGTACCAGACACAACTATTCCAGATAAATAAGTAATGCAAAACAAAATACTGGTCCCCATTTATTAGGACATGTACATCTTTAGATTGCATTTTAAATAAAATATCTTTTAAGTATCAAGGTTTTCTTTTTGTTTTGTTTTTGTTTTTTTACATGTCACTCTTCTCTACTCCACATCCACAAGAATTAACATGCTTTCATGTATTTATTTTCTTTTGTTTGTGTATTAACATAGCATCCGACTCGGACTGTGACGTATTAATGGCAGGAAGAGAGTGTCCGTCCATTCAGGAGTTTACCTCTGCCATCCCTAACCACCTGCTGCTGGGGTCACTGCTAGAACACTTGTGCTTTGTGTACGAGCGAGACCCTGCACAATCCCGCATGTTGTTTAAGGGTAAGATCACTAACAAGAAAAACTGCAATGTTGCTTCACTGGTTGATACAGTATGTGTTTCACTTAATACGAGCTAGGCTTATTTGTGTCACATTTTCATGATTAGTCAGGGCCTGTAATTATTTAAAGTAATATAAGTAAAAATGCTAAATAGCAAAATAAAATTAGATTTTGTGTGGGTGTAGGTTTTTTGTCGTTGTTTTTTTGTACATGGTCTATCAATTTTTCAGGGCAACATTGGAATTTGTTCAGAGGTAATTTCAGTCTTCTTTTAAATTCCTTCAATCTGTCTTCTTTTAAGACCAAACAAATCCAGGTTTTAATCATGAAAGAAATGACTCTTATGCACATATCACTGCTAAAGTAATGATGTGATATCGCTTATCCTTTTTTCTTTTCTTTTTTTTACATTTTCTTTAATTTTTCCGATTCGCAATATATCAGAGACTGTTTTTTTGTTGTTTTTTTTAACCATATTCAACTTTTGAAGTAATTATTTACATTATGTTGCAAAGCATCATGCAAATTAATATCACTTCATTAAGTATCAATTATATTCATTTGAAACCGATGGCTTATAAAACCAATAAAGCTATTTACATGACGTTTGTAGACCACTTCTTTTAAGACTGGCACAGTGGTATATTTAGTTTTAGTAGAATAAATTACAGCTTGTTTATTTAGAAGAGAACACATCTTTGAATAATTTATAAGGTGGTTTTAGCCTCCAAGAGCTGTTCTCATTTAGCTGTGAAACACTGGCATTATGCCACATACTCGATAATCCCGACTGGTACCACGGGTACTGGTACTTCAGCTACTTGAGTTTTTTGGCCACAGGGACATTTCAGAAGGAGTTTGGAGACTGGGTGGGTATATCTCTGGCATCTATCAGCCACGTCCTCGAGTTAGTCCTACAGGGTATATAAATGTACTGACCAGACAGTATATTAAAATTCTCTATACTGAACACCAAAAGTTTTCCCTCAAGAAATGATTTAATTCTGTTGCTGCTCTAAACAACATTGTAGGTGCAATAGACTGCACACACGCGTAAATCCTCTCCCGATCCATTCCCATACCCCACACCTGTAACACGCCCCATGTCCGTTTCATGGGGATTTAGGAGGCATGCACCTATGTTAATTAAAGCACCTGGCAAATGCTTTTACTATACAAAGACTACATTTCACGTCACAAAACCATGCCATTTTAACAAAAATGTTGACTTTTTATATCCACTGTAGTTCCTAGTATGAAATTGAAAATTGGAAAACGCACCACTGTTTTCCTAATATGGACAAACTAGCAAACTTGTTAAATCATATTTTTCATAATGACTATTTGCTATCTTCCTGAATGTTGTTGCATCATATTCTAACTTGTCAGTTGATATTAGTTGGGTTTTTTGGCCTGTTTTAGTGATTGGTCAGCGACTAGCAGCAATGAACCTCCTCTCGCCACTGGCCATCAGTGACGAGTTCAGCACAGTGAGACTGCAGCACAGCCGGGCCTTCACTGAGCTCCTGCATGCGGCCAGCTCATCCCTGTTTCCTCAAGTAAGCACAGTAAACTTAACAGCTGTACCTGGTTATAGTTTTCAGTAAAATGTTGAGATAATCAGTTTGGGGTTTTTTTTCTTGACAGGATCAGTTGTACCTAAATGTCAGTGGACAAAATCCTGTACTAAGGTGAGGATTCTAAGGTTCACAGATGATATACTATTATGCACTGATTTTCTTGATGTATTAATACACATATACTAATTTTTCGGTGTTCTATTGGATGTGGATATGACGACCCAGAGGACAACTGAAGAACCATTATTATGTTCATGAAACCAGTTAAATTTTGCTTTGTGACATGATACATAGTGCTAGAATTAACCATTAGAAGATTCGTAAAATATTGTGGCCATGAATGGATGCACATGTTTCAGAAAGACTGATTTCACCCCCCCCCCCCCCCCCCCCCAAGAGATAACACTGTAATTCATTATTATTTAACATACATGGTAAGAGAATGGGACCCTTTAATCTTGATTCTTCAGATAAGTCTGGTTTTCCAGTGTTCATTTGTCCAGTTTTGTTGGGCCTGTGCCCACTGTAGCCTTCTGTTGTTATTTGACAGAGGTTTAACCCAAGGTGGTCTTCTGCTGTTGAAACTCATCTAGGTCAAAGGTTGATGTATTGTGAATTGTGCAGCACAGTTATCTCATTTACTGTACATACCCTGTCAACATTTATGGAAATCATTGCACTTAAGGGATCTTAACCCTAGCTTTGTAATTTGTATCAAATAAACAAAGTACAGATAACAAAAAAAAATTAATAGCTGAACATTTTGGCTTCATGTAACATTAAATAAATAAAATGAATTGTTTTAATTCGTGGAAAAATCTTTTCCAAGATTGTCTGAGAAATTTCATATTTTTTCATGTTGAACCAGATTTTAGACACAAGTGATTGTTAACCACCACCATCTTTTACTACACTCTGTGTTGAATTTACTTTCTGAAGAATACTTTTAATTCCATTGTTTAACTAACAACAATCATGATGGGCTCATGCAATTAGCCAATTCTTACAGCTTGTTAATGTCTGTCAGGACGTTTCAGCTGTGGACTGATTAGCATTTTCAGACCTGTCCTTGTATTTGTTTTAGAAATGTATGTCACACAGTGATTACATATTTTTTCTTAACAATGAGTGATTTCATTTTCAAAGATTGATTTTTTTTATTTCAAAATGGTTTGATAACTTACCAAGCCAGAGCAGATGCTGAACAAATATTAACAAATGTCCTAACAGATGGATAATGAGCTGTGCATGTGCTCTCCGTGTGATTTGCGAGTATAAACTAATCACGTCATTTTTGTATGCAGGCATAAAACATTTGTGCACTGACTGAACAAATTTTCTTCCCTGTCACATTGCGCGAGTTCTGAAAATGCCCAAAAAGTTCAGGGGCGTGGGATTAGTGGGCAGATACCCCAGAAGAATCAGCCACCCCTCAGGCAGACATGCAAGGCTCCATCTCCTCCACCCACACCTTCACCACAGAAGCAGCTGCATCCTAAGAAGCCGCAAGATCCAGCTCTCCCAGTCCCAACTTTTCACCAGCCTCCAACAAAAAGTCTCTCTTAGTCCATTCAGTGTCTCAACTGCCTCCACACCCTCATCTAGGACGGAAGCCCAAGAAGCCCAGGGCCATGAAGAAAGAATTCAAGCTCAGGAGTGTGGATGATGAGCAAGAAGTCAGCTTATAAATGACATCACTTGGGGAGGACTAATGAGGCTCTAACTAGCTGCAATCTTACTTTGGACAAACAAGATGTTCCCATAGCGTATACAGAGCTTTATTTCTATGCATGGGCTGCTTTTAGGCATACATCAAATATTTTTATGCAGGCACAAAAATGTGAGGTAAATGGCACAAAAAATTTATGGGAACTTATTAAAATGATTAACAATAAAATCAAAACAAACTTCAGTGTATGGCAGCAAATGACAAAAATTGTCCATACACTGGAATAACCTGGGCCAAGTCATTATGGTGTGTAGGCCGCTTTAAAGAAAAACTGGTTAGTGTCATATTTGTGATTTGTTTATTTGATACAGAGTAAAAAGCCAGAGTGAAGATCCTTTAATTGTGACAATTCCATAATTTGCCTTATCATAGCCTTTCCATGAGCTTGAACAAGTCTCATTCTGTTTTGAACCTATTTTCATTAACAAGGCTTTTTTAATAAGGCTAATTCTAGAGACTGTTGCGTGCAAAAGTTCACCCAAATGAATTAAACTATAGAAATACTGAAACTAGTCCGTCTTCCACTAGCTAATAATGCCACAGTGCAAATCACTGAGGTCACGTTATTCCCTTCTCTGATAGTTGATGTGAACCTTACCTGTATATTGAGTTGATCTTCTACTATATATTTCAGAACTAAAGGTGGTCTTTTCCAAACATCTCGCTACCTCAGTGAATTTGAAGAAATCTCGCCACTGGGTAGAGGATCATATGGAAAAGTCTTTAAGGTGTGGTCATCTGTGACATGTATTCTATTGTGGTTTCTATAGGTTCTTTGCATTTTAGTGACTCATTGTCTTTCACAGGTGAAAAACAAGTTAGATGGACAGGAATATGCTGTAAAGAAGATTCTGATCAAGAATGTGACGAGAAACGACTGTATGAAGGTAGAGCGATGCCTTAATGAAATAGAACAGCTGATGTAGTTTGTCGTTTATACCTGGGACTGACATGTAGAAATGCAGTGTGTTAAACTTTGAATGATTTGTTGTAGGTCTTACGTGAGGTTAAAGTTCTTTCCAGTCTTCAGCACCCGAACATTGTGGGATATCACACTGCATGGATGGAGCATGTGCAGCCTGCTGTGAAAAGTAAATCACTTCTATTCAGTGTATATTTTAGCTCATATCTTGCCTTCCTGCTGAAACTAAAAGCTTTTTAGTTTTAAAGTCCAAAGTTTAAAAACGTGTCTTCAGCCCTGACCTATTAAAATTATTTGATGCTTTTATGGCCTTACTCCCATGTATAATCTTTTTTTAGCCATAAGTATGTCCGTCGGTCTACCCATCTGTGATAATTTCAGTTCCGGGCCAGAATTCGGACACTATTATTTTGGTTTCATCTGATTAGCTTTTAATTGATGGTATGGTGGCTCAGTAAACAGTTCTGGGCTCGAATGTTGCAGCTCACCAAGACCTTTCTTTGTGGAGTTTGAATGTTCTCCCTGTGCCTGTGTGAGTTTCCTCAAGGTACTTTTTTCTCAAAGCCCAAAAAAGATCCAGGTTAAGTCAACCGGCTATCCTAAATTGTCCATAGATGTAAATGGCAGTGTGAATGATTGTTCATCCCTGGTAACCCTGCAAATAGATCTCTGAGGGTGTACTCCATCTCTCACCAAACTCAGTTGGGATTGGATCCAGGTCATCCAAACAACCTTGAAAGATAAGTGGTACAGAAAGTGGATAGATGGATGAATGTTTATTGTGTCCACAGATAATGTTGCCAGCACTACCATAGTAACAGCTTCAAACTAGGATGTGAAAGCTTCCATTTATAATAAATGTAGACACTCTTGGAGTGCAACTAGACCAAGCAAATTAATGGGCTGGAATTAACTTTATAATTAATTTAATTGTTTTTTTTTTTTAGATTGTTCACCTTCCTTTCAGGCAGGAATACCAGCTATAGAAACCCAGTCACAAATAGAAAGGTGAGATCATTTCTATTCTGTACTGAAATAGAGCCAATTAACATGTAATCTTTATGAAAATGAGTCTTCCTTGCAGACTTGTTGAGGAGTGCAGCAGTAGCTCCAATGGATCATCTATTGTGTTTGAAAACTCTGAGTGTTCAAAGGACAAAAAAGAACAAACTACAAACATGCTACAAAACAGTGCAAATAATATTGTAAGATCTGCAATGCCAAAAAGGCAGAGGGGTCAAGCACTATCCACAGAAAACATGTACAGTCCACAGAACTTTGTCCCATGTGTGTTCCTGGGAGAGCCGCGCTCTGTTGGCGAAACCTGCCCCGCCCTTCGGTGGGAAAGTTCGGCACTGTCAGAGGAATCATATGTTGATATGAGTAGTCAGGAGTTGCCTGAGAAACATCCAAAGGAGGTATGTTATTTCTTTATTCAAACAATATTGGACAAGCATGTCATGTTTCATTTCTTGACTAGTTTGACACTGAGGTCTTTTCTACAGGCTCAGTTCCACTTAATGCTTTACATCCAAATGCAGCTGTGTGAGCGTTCACTGAAAGATTGGATTCAGGAAAGGAACTCCTCACCAAAGCTAGAACTCACCATGTCAACACCTAAATGTAATGGACTTATAACTGCTGAAGCTTTACCTGCTCTGCATTATTGGTTATAATCTTTTCTCTGCATGTTTATATAACATATTTAT